>CABFPE010001178.1:26056-38482 GCA_900660155.1 Hofstenia miamia | reverse complement strand
GAGGGTTTTTATGGATTGAGACTTTCTATGATCATGTAAATATACTATATCTGTGGAGAGTATAACACTTTTCGAAGAAATAACTGCGACTTTACACCCATTTGCATGACCGGGATCTATTCCAGCAATGACCTCGACCTAAATGCAGTAATGTTTAGAAGAATCAGAAAAAATTCATTATTTGGATATGCACCTAAAATTCAAAATAATTAAATAAACAATCCATGTGATTAAGGACCATGCAAAATCGAAGTGCAAAATATATGTACAAATATACAATGGAACTATTGTATCTGAATAAATATTTAATATACCTCTACTGGTGGAGTAAATAGCAAAGACTTTAAGTTTATTTCAAAAATCTTGATCGAGTCCAAATTTGCACGCGTGTAAAATTTGTTAAAAATTAGACGATCCAATTTTGGAATAATGCGATTTAGAATGGATTGTTGAAAACACTTATATATAAAATCGTTTCCCTTTGAAGAAGACCACAATGACTGCATGAATTTCATTAAGTCGTTGTTGAGCCAAGTCGGATACTGTAATTTATAAGTAATAAACTTTTGTGATTTTGCGCGCTTCAGCGCCATCCAATCATGTGATAACACGTTATTAACTGGTTTTTCATATTCGAAATATTTTTCGTATTTTTGTGCTTCTTTAATTGGTTGTGAATTTTTGGTTAGAACACGTCGAGAAACTAATTTTACATGAATGTTTTCATACAAATATTTAAGATGATGAAGAATGCGTTCATCATTAGACACATGATCTATTATTATCAGCGATGCATTAGCCAAAATTTCGGCTTCAGTTAAGCCCGTGCCTTTACTGAGGTTATAAATTGAGAAATTGTTGTTGTTCAAAATGCTAAGAGCAAAATTTTCCATATTTGGGATTTCCTTTGCCTTCCTTAACTTAGAATGCTTAGGATCATTTTTTAACGATGAACTAATCATAGTAAATTCCTCTAAGGTTTCACAATCGCGGATTTCCCTCTCAATTGTTTTGTTGATTCGTTTTTCTTTTGAAAGTTTATTAATCAAAGCAGAACATTTTTTGTCTAAAGTCTCTTGCTCTTGCCATTCATCGTTTATTAATCGTAGACCTGCGGCATCCAATCCATTTGTTTCAAAAGTTCTGTAACGAGCTAAAAATGGAATAGAATTTTTTTCTTTTAAAAGCTTTATAACTTTGCTAACAGTATGAACAGGAATATGTGTACGCCTTGAAATGATTCTTTCGCGATCCATTCAAGTTAAATATCTAAAAAAAGAAAAATACAATATACAAATATTTGCTTGAATTGACGAAACATTCAAACCCTATACAAATCAATCATTCATTTCTCTTGCTCTTTTGCATAGCTCTATTTGTAGAGCGTAGGGGTCGTGATTCTAGTACACTACGTAGAAATTCGAGTTTCCAATATCAAAAATTTACCATTAATGAATTAACTATACCTTTACAACATCAATTTCGGAATAAGCATTATCAAATTCGGAATATTCCATTTCAAAATCGAAATAGTTTTTTGGTGCAATTTTAAATGTTTTATTGTGACAAAAATATGACTACACGTACATTACATTGTATTAATATATAAATTTTGACAACAGGGTCTGCAAATTTCAAAATATTGTTTTCATTAGTCAAATATTTTGGTAGAAAGCTTGAATATAAACGGAAACTTTTATCTAGAAAGAAAGTCGTTAAATGATTTTATATCTGATTAATATAGCTGACAATTTTTGCACAAAAAATTTGGCTTCTCTGCTTAACTGAAGTCTACATTTTCGTAGCTTCAATTCACATTTTCTCCACTTAAAACCGAATTTCTGTTTGAAACAGTAAATCTGACATTTTATATTGATTTCAATTAATAAAAGTAAAGCCGAATTTGAAAGATGAAGTGAAAATGTACCAATTTGGTTATCAAAAGCTTTGAATAGGGAAAATATAACATTTCGAAATTTGCATAAACGTGAACATAGATGCTATGATATTACTGTAAATTATGTTATGTTCAACAAAGACCAGCTAAGTCTAAACTTTGACCTAGCTTAATAATAGAAAACCCGACCACTCTTTATCACTGAATGAGTGCAATTTCACATTTCAAATCATTTTATTATTATTTTCTTGGAAATTAGCATTGGAGATTCTTATTGCTCAAATATGATAGAAACACTAATATATTGGTATTTATAGAAACTAGATGATGCGTTCCTTGCCAATAAAATGCTGCAAGACCGTACGTCGCGGCAGCACACTTCAAATCAAATACCACTATTCAGAAATCGGGGAAAAATTGCTACATTGAAAACTAGTACATAAACCCTATTACAATTTTTTCCTGTGAATGCAATATGGGTATCTATTAGGCAGCGCAAGTATGTAAATAATAATATTTTAAGATTTTCCAAAAGCTTTGGCTTAGAGGCCCGAAGTAGGTTTCATAATATTTATGCCAATTTGTCACTGCATTTTGGGAAATTTAAGATGTAATCACTTTATATATTTTAAAACCAGTTTAAAGTATATCAATAATATTGTCTTTTGATATACATGAAGAATATTATTTTAAGTCAACATACTTATTAGAGAATAAAAATTCGTGAAATTGTTCTTTGTTCACTGTTCCGTATCACCACGCTATCTATAAAAACGTATATATTAATATGATTTTCTCTAAATATTCGATGCATTTGAACCATTTTCCTTCTAAACATGAGTTTAGTGGAAAATGGTTCTCCCATAAATTGTAAATAAGCTTCATTTACAACTTCTATATTTTACACTTTTGCTAATCTTTTCGGAAAGATATTCTAGTAGCCCTAATGCTGATAAATCTTAATTTAACATCTCATCCAAAAGTTTGGTAATGATATATTAATAAATATAAAACACTTTGCAAATCAAATTTTCAATACGATGCATTTGATATTAAATAGATTTCTTGCTAAGCAAAATGCATAGTATTTTAAGAGATTACACACATTAATATAACATCAATAGATTTCACTATGACTACTGGAAATGATATCTATCAAAATGTGACATCTGTATATCCCCAATGAATTTAATAAATACGTCTTTATTCCTAACTTTAAAATTTGAAAGGAAACATTGGAAATTTGAAATAAAATTCACCAGTGCTGCCTAACTGGGTGTGACTATTTAGATTTAAGAAAAACTCATATAATAATAGCTGCACAGTCACTCTATATAACTAGAGTGAAGTTTGCAATGATTCTTGAGACGACGAACAGAGGACGTAACAGCACCAACAGAGCGAGTAGAGTGAGATCAATTTCCAGTTTCGAGTGAGTAAACGATTGAACTGGAGCATCTTGAATGGTAAGGCAGAAATCCATTATGAGGCGACCACAAATAGGGAGAAGCATAAAGAATAGCAAAAGGAATGGACTTCAACAACAAGAACTTCGCACCAAATGAGGTATTGAATAGAACATTGCGAAAGAGAGCAAAGTGTCAGAAATTAAATGTATGGAGACGAAAGGACATATATCGTGTCAAATCAGATGAGATTGAACATTATTCCAAGTCAGACATAGTTGAATAAAAAGTGTCTGATGAATCTCGTAGTGTTCAAAGTCAGATTATTGAGTTAAGTTTGGCGGAAAATATAAACTGTTTTGGGCAGAATATTTGTTGATCAGCTACTTTTGAGGATAGTGTAAACAAATTACCATTAATGAGAATATTTTGTAGAGGAAAACGCAAATTACAAGTTTCAATTGAAAGATTTGTCGCAATAGATAGTATTAAAACTTAGGTCAAATAAAAATGGAATTGCAGCAAATAATTGAAAGCAAGTTGTGTGCAAGAGAAATTCTGATAATAAAGTTATTATTGACAACGCAATATAATATTATTGAAAGATTCTATAGAACATTTAAGGATAGAATACCCTGTAATTTTGGAAACAAATACTTGTAAGAAATGGTGTTTAACATCAATCAGTTGAAGTATATCCGCAAATAAATTTTTAATTGGATGTGAAAATATATTCGCATAAGATTGGGCAGAAAATGTCATTAAATTTTAGAAAGATGATTTTCTGTGTTCAAAATATGCTGTTAAACTTAAAACAAGAAACGCAACGGAGGTTGTTAGAAAAATTTATTCATTTGTCTGTTGACCGCACCATTGATATCAAGGATTGTTTCTTAAGATTTGTTAATATACTTTACAAAAATATGGATCGCATGATTGTATACCTAAAATATAATTTAGACATTAAATATATAACTTGCATGCAGAATTGAATTCGTTAATTCAAACTAGACGGCTGATTTCTTTCACTTAACACTGTTCGTTTAAGATTTCAAAAAATAAATTGATTTTCACTAAAACACCAATCTCGTTCACAAACAATGATATAACTCGACTCATATATGAAAATGTGCCTACAATTCTTTCTGTTTTTAACTAACTAAAATTTAAAAGAATTATGGAAATAATAAACAATAAATCTTTCATATTTAGTCATTTGACTTTGAATTTTATATTATAATTTCCTCCATTTTCTAAAATATTAATACATACTCCCATTACCCATGAAAATGGGATCGAATAGATTTCAATCAGGAATTCCAAAAATAATGATAAAGTTTGCAAATAATACTGGAATCTTTAAGTGAAGCAAATGAAAATAAAATCTATTTTTGAGCTCGAGCATTAAAGATCTATGCTAATTTCGGATTCGGAGTTTTCTATTTCCCAATTTTTTTGTTTAAGTACAATGAAAGAAATAAATGAGCAGATATTCACTTTGAATAATTTTCTTCAACTTCCCTGATTAAATAATAAACAAACACGAACTATATCTTGAATTTCGCAAGTATTTCTTCCCCTATTTCAATATTTTACATTTATGATGTATTTTCATGCTTTACCCCTAATTAATTTGTGTTGAAATTTAATAGCATATAATTATGTATAAACATAAACTATCATACACAAAATAAATTTTTTAACTTAAGACATATTTACATAGAAATACTCCTGTTTAGAAAAAACGCCTTAAACTTAAATGATATTTAAATTTATCAACAAATACTAATCTACAGTAATAACTTGCACACGTCGACGAATCAAATTCAACCGTCGACCATTTCTAATTTAATGTTCAATTTGACAATAGACAAAAGATATATATACTTTTGCAGCTACTTTTTGAAACATAAGTATTAATATGAAAAATTAATTTTTTTAGCAACCAATTTAAATTTATAGTTTTATTTTAATTATATTTACGTTTTTTATTGGTAGTTCTCACATTAAGTCAGTTGCCTGGTAACAAACAATTTGTTGTATTTCTTAAATTAGTACCTAAAATGGCTTTACCATTTTTACCTGGGAATGTCATAGAAAGCCGACATGTGAGTTATATTTTGATTGATTCAAAATGTACTTAACGAAATTTTTAGATTGGAAAAGAAAAATTTCATTTACAGCATCACTTCGATGTTGTTAACAATGTTCAAATGAATGTTGGGGAGGATAAAAAACATGTTCCAAATCACAGCAACATTCCTAGAGGTAGTGGAGTTAAGGCACCTACCTGGATTGCTTTTGATAAGTATATAATGCTTATTATAGCACTTTATTTAATGTGTATGGTATACATAAAATATATCTGTTGCTATTTAAAAATTGCTATTTATTTTTATGTTCTTCTAAATCAAAGAATAGTTTTTGTCTTCCTTTATAGGAAATTTTTATCACATTGAATCTGAAGCAGCCGTTTGTAAAATTTATATAATTACAATATTTCCATTTAAAGCAAAGCATTTTTAATTTTTGTTGGAATCACACAGTGTTTCATCAACATTCATGTACGAAACGATTGAATTTCTTTCACAAGTGGATAAGTAATTACAGAAAATTGATTGGTATTTAGGATACTGAAAAATTTCAGCAAAACAGAAAACTGAATATTCTAATTTGTAAGAATATGATATAAATCAAGATGTTCAATCTCAATATTTGGAAATCTTGCGAAGAATATTTAATAATATTTTGCGTTTGGACACAGTGATATTCTTGAAATTAGTTCATTTATATTAGAATGACGTGTGTATTTTCCATTCAAAGTATCAAGGTATGTTAGATATTCAAAAAATTGAAAGATTTGAATGCATAAATTTTTTGTCGCTTATTTTTAATTAAGTGATTATATATGAGAAGCATTTCACAGTTATTTTGCACATAGTTCAGCATGAAAAATTCATCAATCTTAGAAACAAAATCAATCTTAAAAATCTTACAATTGTCAAGTGCTTGTATTTCCTGGTATACATTTAAGTTCATGTCTCAATTTTAGGAATGTGGCATTTTGCTAGCCGTTTTCTGCTATTTTAAATCATATAGTGTGAGATCACATACCAAGTAGTTTTGAAAGGACCACGCACTAAAAAAATATGTAATAAAAATACATTTTGTGCACACACATTTTCAAATGGTCTTCATATTATTGGATTAAGTAGGTATCTCTACATTCATCACTTACTATTAAGAACGATTGTGTATGTCGTTTAAACTTCTAACAATACAAAATTATCTTTTTGCAAAGAAAAAAAGTTTAAGAAGATAATTTCCAAATTTAGGATGATAATGGCTCCCCTCCTAAGGACACGGAACAAAGTATATATAACATCAAAATTCTCGTGTTTCAAGAATCACTTACTGATCGTTTATAAGAATGATGTGTGTTCAAACCAGAATCTTTTGATGCATCCTTTTTGACGAATGTGCGTTCAGATGAGCATCTTTTTCACGTATATCAAAAGATGTACGTCTGGGCGCATAATTAGAGAACATTTTAAGCACAATTTATAATATTATTGAATTCCAAATTCAAAATTATTTTATGATATTCTGAAAAGACAACGCCCTACTCAATGATTGTCGAAGCTTTATTAATTAACAGTGCTATTCTTCAAAAATAGAGAAATAATTAGTTCAGTGTTTAAAGCTTAAGTATTCGGGCGTTTTCACTTATATGTAGCTAAGACCTCGATTGCACTTGGCGGATATTCAGGTGGGTTTTAGTGACATTAATGTTAAGACTGAGCGAGTATTATTTTAAAATGAAGTTAACAGCAAAGACCACAATAACAATTCAATCAAGATGATTTAAAGCAGGAGTGGCCAACCTGTGGCGCATGGGCCAAATGTGGCGAATTGCTAAATTTGGATTGGCCCATTACAGCCTTGAAGTAGAGTAGTAGGCTCCAGAGATGCCGATTATGGTATGGTACCATACCATTATGTACCATATTATGGATAGCATAATGGTATGGTAGAAAAAAAATCATAGCCATTATGGATGGTGAACTTAAAAATATGGCAATAATGGAAATCCATAAATTTATTGTTACATAAACAGAATTTACAATTAGTTTCAATAAAATTGTTAAATTTAGTGTATATCTTGTATTTATAATAATTGAATGGGTATAAATATGCATTTTGCAAATATTTTGAACCAAAAAACATTTTGATAAGATAACAATTTTTAAAAGTGTTGCAAAAGTTTAGTAAGCAGTTTCAGCAGATTGTAAACAAATACTAAAGATGAAGTTGTTTTATATTTGTAATAGTGGACTGACAATTAATTTGTTTCAAAATTTATAATGCTTGCGGATAACAAGCACATTGTGTTCAAAAACAAACAAAAAATTATTTGTTTATTTTAAAATTTGTTTCTGAATGTTTCAGTATCCGTAGGCTGTACACATAATTAAATATAGTGCTTATTTCTATAAACCTGTCTTCTTCATCTGATAATATTTTCATGTACATGTATGTACTAATTAAATATACTACTTATGTCTGTAAACAGTTTTCACAAATAGTCAGCAATATAAAGGTTGTGTGGCGCATCTGAACCTGCTTGTTTAAAATTAGCGCATTTTTTGCCAAGGGCTGGCCACCCCTGATTTAAAGCAATTTGAAGAATATTGGTTAATCATATTATATCTACGCACTATCTTGTAATTATTATATTAAAGAATGCCTTGAATAATGTCAACATAAAGCATGGAACTCTTTTAAATGAAAAAGCCATTAGTTTGACCTGAATTGTGGGGTGTTCTAACAAAAACTATTTAAACCGGCAAATTCAGTTACTTGTTGGAATTAAATATCTAAAAGTGGCAGTTTCTTGCATCTGCACCTAATATTTATATTATGTATTTTATTTCAGGAGGTGAAATTTTAATAAATCAAAAAAAAAGTTTACTATTTATATTATCAAATTATAATTGGTTTCACTATTCAACTGTCGTTGAATAATAATGTATTACGCATTAAAATTGTTCCAAGACGATTATCATGAGTTATGTAAAGGCAAGGTAATTCGCTTAGGGCAACATTTTGCCTTGATTGGTTATTTCGAAGATAAAGAATTTAAGTACAATTTCCTCCTGCGATCAATTTCAGTTATTTAATTTGAAGTCAAAAACTTAAAGTAGTATTATTCAAAACTTGATTGTATATTGTTCTTTGATAAACTCCACCAGACGGTGAAGTAAGTTGTAAAAATGAGATTTGGGTAAGGAATGTTAGCTCAGTTTGCCATATATCAGCATGTATGCAGCCTAATCGGTAACAAGGTGTACAAAATTTTTAGGAGACTTATCTAACAAGCTTGAAGGTATGAATATCGGAGCTATTTAGAATTGTAACAAGATCACCGTTAAACTGTGTTTGGGACCAATAAGCTTCTATTGCTTTGGTAAATAAAGCGTGTTGAGAATGATTTGCTCTAGTTATCGTGTCTTGATGCTTGCCTGTTTTGATATGCTGTTCAACCTGAAATTTCCTGTCTACAGTTACATTGAAACCCGGGGCTTCAGAATTGAAAAGCACTTTTTTAACATTTAATTATTTTAAGCAAAACACCTTTCAACTTAAAATATTTGTTTACTTTACACAGCTGAATCTAATCATAACTCATTTCCTACTTCAATTGCTCGTTTAAATTAGAAAAATGTTTGTAACTTTTTTATGTCCTTATATTCTTGGAGGGAAATTCCCTCGGCATTCCCCCCCCCCAATGATCTACGCCCATGATTGGAATAACACCTCGTGTTAAATAATGAAGTTCTGTCCGTTGTTGTAAGTTCAGGATATTTCAACGAATACTTCGTAGATTAGATGTTAATGACACGGAAATTTTAAGCATTAGTGGTGAAATGATGATACGATGAATATATTCTACAATTTCTAATATCATAAACAATAGCTAAGCGTTTATTGGCTCAATTCTTTATGTAAAATTGTTGACTGGTCTTTTAGTTTAGAAGCAGTATACATGACCTCGTTGCATATTTGATCAATATTGTTGGAATTTTCTTAATCTCATCTAAAAATGCACTAATGCAACAAAGACTGAAAATATGCATTTATAACTTACTAGCCAATGGTGGTGGGTAGTTGGTACTAAAGAATATATTGATATTTTTGACGTTCCAATGAAAAGCGCGCCTTGGAAAAAAATATACAAAAATAATCAACTGTTTTTTTGGTAGACCTGAATTTGTCATTAATACTGCTGAAATTGAATTGCAAGGACATAATTTCTTCTATTTTAGAATTTGATGAAGCTGTATTTTGCATCATTACAGACAATAATTGTGTAAATAAGAGATTCCTTACTTTATTTCCAAACTTTTCATCTTACACTCCATCGAACGTGACTTGTCCGATGACGGAAAATCTGATTTTTCTTCACTCTGATACGACTAGACTTTTTAAGTCGATACGAAATAATTGGTACTCGGAAAATTCTAGAAAATCTATTATTACAACCCAAACGATATTAATAAGGACGCTAAAACAGCTGCCTGGAATACTTACTAGAAAAATGAGAAACGAGAAGGATTTCATTGTACCTGATGACCAAAAATATTCACACACCTGCAAATATTTGGAAGTAATATTGCGATTTGTAAATGTGTAAATGTGAACCATTTGAATGCTGATCGAAGGTTTAAAGGTTTTGATAGTGCTGCTTTTTCTTCTGTAAGCAATCATAGTTTTGAATTCCTAACAAATTTGTGAGGATTCGCTGAATTCATGCTTCTTGTGCGCTCCGAATTTCGGATTTGTTCACTCACTTCAAGTATGACGGAATCATTAATGAGTGTAACTACATGAATAGGAGTTATTGAAATCGTCGCTTATCGTTTAAATGTGAAATGAGAGATTTCTATTCACTAGAATCCTTGGAGATTGTTCTTAGTATTCGGGTGCGACCTACTACATTACTCTCCGTCTGGTATACAAATTTCACATAATTTTTAAGGTATCGTCTTCGATGAAGTTATCCACATTTTATGCAATTCTCAAGCATTCCTGCTAGTATTGTGAAGAAGATGTCACCGATAGAATCTTGGCTATAATTGAATTTCACAATGAAGATGAGTTGCGGAATACACTGGATGTTATCTTTGCAAACATCTATCTCTGCCGTTATTTCATCTACTTCTTGACAACCGACTAGCTGATTTTGCTAGGTTCATTACTGCAAAATCGAGAGGAGCATTAAAAATTCTAAGCCTCTAATTTGTAACTACATGTTACAATATTTTTTGTTTAATTGTTTTGGCTTCTCGTTGTGTGGTTCAGTCTCTCGCTAATATCTTCCTCAATAAATCATTTTCTTGTGACACTATGTTTTAAAGGATAAGTAAAAAACAAATGTCTAGGCTACGGTTAGGTTGCAAAAATACCTTTCACAGATTTGATTGGAGAAAACCTTGACACAAATGAACAAGTTATCCAGTATTTATGCTTACATAATGACCACAAACTTTAGACAGTATTTGTAATATGGATCAAAACTGTTGCAAAAGCATTTACTTACAACGTCTAAAGCTGGTCTTTATCTAATAAAATGCACATTTTGTTACCTGTTTTTTATTAAAAGTAATTCTTATACTTGTTTTAATCCTTTAAGAAAGTAGAAATTTTGCCCATATTCTTGACAATATTCGCCAAGCATATTTATAAATTTGGAAATCTTTGGATGTTGACACATTTATGCGTGAAAATCTTTGCCAAAAATTATTACTGTGCCTTAATTTTTCAAAAATATTTAAACTATCCTTGTACGTAGTATTCAGATAGTATGAGATCTAACATCGATACTACTCGTTTTTCTGTAGAAAGACTGTATGAATGTTAAAATATAGGCCTACTGATAAATACCTTAGACCTAATTTTATGAGTTTAGACAAGTATTGCGGTTCGAAGCTTACTACAAAGAGGCCATAGTAGAAAGCTCTGCTGAAAACTACAGAGTTCATAAAGTCAAGATACTTTTTTACCTAGAAGATGATACTATTCAAGTAATTGAGCCAGAATCTAAAAATTCAGGCATTCCTCAAGGTATGGCATATTTTTGTATTGGTGAATATAGGTTTTCTTTCAGGAGATGTAATTGGTAGAAGACGAATTAACTTACCTGTCCCCCTGGATAATCTCTTTTATACCGTCGAACATTTCAACATTGGAAATGAAGTAGAATTTTATGGCAAGCGTTTTATGTTGTGTGATTGTGATGAATTTACAAGAAATTTTCTAAGAAAACTTGGTGTCAAATTGAATGCAGTTCAACCAATTCCAGATGACCCATACTCTCTTCATAGGAAAATGGTAATTTATATATATATTAAACGGAGGTGCGCAGATTCGCGGAGGCCATATTGTTTGTTTGTTTATTTGCTTTAGGGACTTTCCCATGTCATTGTAGATCTAAATTTGATTGCACTAATCATTGTTTATTTATTTAGTGGTGCAGTTATCATAATTGTAAGTCATTTGAGATAGGCTGTGTCTGGTGCTGGAAAATATTATGATGAATTAAAAACGACTTGTGAACATTTTCAACGCTTGCTTTGCAAAGCAAGTGCCATGGAAGAGGATTCCAAACAAAAGAAAAAACGGCAGCTTACTATCAATGACATGTTTAGTAAAAAGGACAGAAATACTTAGATGTCATGTTTATTTTGATTGGTAGTCAATTTCTTGCTTTAAAAGCCTTTTTCTTTATCACTACTATCATGTTTTTCTTTTTATATTGTTCAGATATGTTGAGTAGCACTGACAGTTAAAATTATGTTTCTTTAAGCAACAGCAGCTTGACTTGTTCTAAGCTTTTTCTTTTGAATGACTGGAGCCTTTTCAAGAGCTAAAAAATTTATAAAAAACAAGCATTTGAATGATATGAGAAATCTTAAAATTTTGATTAAAAACTTGAATCCAGAAAAAATCGTGAAAAAATGCGCAATTAAACGGAGGTGCGCATTTAAACGGGTGCGCAGATTCGCGAGAGGTTACTGTATATACACATACAGTACATATATACACATACAGTACATATATACA
>CABFPE010001178.1:12820-24352 GCA_900660155.1 Hofstenia miamia | reverse complement strand
ATATATATATATATATATATATATATATATAATCTCAATATAGGCCGACACTTGTTCAACTATAGCAGCCCACTGTACGTGTTATAAATATTTGCAAAATATATGTTTTACCTGCGCAAAACCGTCAGGTATCTTTTTACTGATATATTGGTTATAGTAACTGCTAATTTTTTAATAAACGTTGTTTTCATTGTAATTAATGTGAGTAGCTGTTCGGTTTTCAATAAAAATTTGAGACATATATATATATATATATATATATATATATTAGACTATTTATCCATTGTATATTTTATATTTCTGTATTCTATTTTCAAGTGTAATTTTAGACACTTTCCTATGAAAGTACATTCCCTCTCCAATTTATTTTTAAAGTCATTGTGTAAAATGCAATCACTTTCTTTGTATTTGTGAACAAATTCATTTTCATTAATTGTTTTAATGTTTAGCAAGAAGAAGCAATGCAGCCACTACGTCCTTATGAACGCATAGATAAGTTGGGTCAATTCTTAGAACACAGTCGCCATGTTTTGCGCTTTTTCCTAACCTGGGATGATACTGACACAATGTACGGCGATATGCGGGAGTTTGTTTTGCATTATTTTTTGGCGGATGATCAAATTGAAATTAAGGAAGTTATCCCACCAAACTCGGGAAGAGATACTCTTCCTATATTTTTACACAAAGGTTTCCTACCTAAGGTTTGTTCTGTTTTTAATTTATAGGAAAACTCATATTTGAACCAAACAATTCGATTTTTATCTAATATTTCAGGCGCTTGTTAAAAGGGCTTCCCAATAAGGAAATTTCACAAACCATTAGACGGGAAAGAATTCCCTATACATATTGACTTGTTATTTAATATAATCCAGTCTAATTTCTAGATAGCTTCAACATCGAATTTAACTCCAAAGGCCAAGTTCTGTACTAAAAACAATGAATGGTACAAAAATTTTCTTTGATTTTGAACAGAAAATTTTTACATATCTGATTCTCCAATGACAGGATATTGGGAATTTATCATTCTGGCGATTCCGAGTTGTTGTGCATTTGGGTAGTTGACTAGTGACTTCTTTCAAAAGTTTCATTTTTGAAAATTCGAATTTTACTCACAAGCAATTTCATTATGTAACTCTTGGGTACATTTTAGTTCATGACCCTAATTTTTCCTCAAGATATTTGCTTATCATTTCTATTTAAGTCATTTTTGTCAAAACTCTTTAGCTCGCTACCCAGAGTATTAACAATTGTAGGCTAAATTGTACGGAGCGCAAAATTTATTGCAAGACTAAAAATTTAGCACAATGAAGACATTTCACGAATTTCTATATGGTTGCTAGCTTCGACAGAAACACACTTTGTATATACTTGTGTGTAGGTTGTAATTGTATTTGTATTGTAGTTATGTATTATCACAAATATATTGATGTAAGTTTTCAAAAATCCATTTGAAAGTTTAAGTGGGCACTAGTTGGACAACCCTGGTTGATATTTTTCATACACTAATATTTACTAACGTAATTATAGAGAAATAAATATTGAAATCTTATTCTTGTAACATGATTAATATTTTGCAATATTTTTAAGCGCATATGCACCAATATTTGCCCGACTGATCATCACAACCAATTTTTGTCTGAATTAAATCGTAGATGCTCCCCTAAAATACTTTGGAAAATTTCCAATGAAATGTTCATTGTATTTATCAATAATTAATCGTGGCATAAATCAGGAAACTTTTTCGACTTTTAAGCAAACAATTCTAGTATTTAAAAGAATAATTTAGTCAGAAAAAGCACTATAACCTATGTTTACTTTTCTACAATATCTTGACTTATATCGTCATATAAGTAATCTTGTTTTCCTAAGTTCCATAAAGATCCAAGTTTCATAATTTCAATCATCATGTGATATATTTATATGTGTTTTTTCAGAAAATTAGTGGTTTGGCATTGCCTGGAGTACGCACAGATCGCACTGTTTTGAATGTTTTTGGACCAATGGGAGCTGGTGGTCGATACATTTTAGATAGTCTGAAGTCAGGCAAACTAGTTGAAGAATATTACCATGATAGCGATTTAATGGTGGGTGCAACGATAAATGTTTGGGGCAGAAAACTCGTGATCTGCGATTGCGATGAATTCACTAAGCAATACTATGCAACCAAGTATGGAGGTAAGTAGGTATTCAATAAACAGCAATTTGATATTGTTTTCAGTTGATTTTAAACCAATTAAACTTGAACGTGTTATCCCTCCACCGCCAATAAGAGAAGTTCCTCCTTATAATGGGATAGGATCATATGAGGATTCACTAGGAAATTGTGATTCACTGCTTCCTAAGCCACCTCAGAGGGACTTTATGAAATTCATGGAAAAGGACAGGTATCTTATTTCCTATTAATCATGGTGATACGTAATTTGCTTCAGAAATGGATTGGAAAGCAACATACTCAGATTTGCAGGCAAAATCTTAACAAGAAACAAGGTGAACAAGGAACGTTTATTCATTATATCTTATTTCCTTTCCGATGATACAATTTCAGTATTCGAGCCCCCTGTTAACAATTCAGGTATGTATAAGATATAGATCGATTTTACTCTTAATGCATATTTGCGAAGATTTTCATCTTGATTTCTCATTATCGAAGGAAGTCTCTCTTAATTTATGTTATACTTCGAAGGAGAGGTAAAACCGAGCGCTGAATTTCCCAGCTCAACATGAACCCAATTTTTTAGAACTCAAAATATGAGCAAGCTTTGATCGCTCAGTCCGATTTGATTTCCAATTATCGTTTTTCTACTCTATTTTAACACTGGTGTATGCGTATCGTACAGAATCAATAGTACTGTACATTGTACAAGTACTAAAATTTTTTGAAAGATAAAAGTCAATTAAATATTCAGCAGAATAATTAGCTTTCCTTATTGGGATTTTTACAATTGGTTTCAACTATTTTTTCGTAGTTTCAAATTTTAGTTTGGTTTTTGTTGAATGTATTGTTTAATCTAATCTAGATTGCAACCTTTTTCTTTTATATGGTATTCAAAGTACCTCAAAATTTCATATTATGCCCACTGAACGTTTCTATATAATTAGTCAAATCGTTGATGATTTTTTGATACTTTAATAAAGATATATTTTAGTATTTTCTAATCGGTTATTAATTTATTCAATTCTAAGAAATTTCTTTTATCATAGAGTAATGTTTATAAGGTGATTTGAACATTTTCATTAATAAAGTACGATGTTAATCCTGAGTTTTCTGTTTTCTACTGAGTAATTTGAGGTTGTGTTTGTGATACTAAATCTAGGGATCGTTCCTGGGAAGTTTATTGAGCGTTCTCGTCAGCCTAAACCTGGAACAGAAAAGTTTTCATCGGTGAAACCTGAATACTATGAAGCCGGAGACATGTATGTTGGTGCTAAGATCGTTTTGCAAGAATTCTGCTTCCATCTTGTGGATGCTGACAAGTACACTTTGACGTACATGGAAAAGAATGCTGGACTCGTGAGTTTCTATTTTTTGCAATTTTAAGCCAGTTTATCTGCAATATTTAGTGGCCTCAAAGCAATATCGGCTATGTTATGTATAAGATTCGTAGCACTATTGGATCAGTTGATAAGACGCAGTTTGAGAGCAAATTTCATAGTCAGGATGGCACAGTATCGGCCTCTGAGTTTAAGTATGTGCTTTCATTTGTAATTTTTTTAAATAAATTTTAGCAAAGTCATTAATGAAATTACTGGCAATCAGTTAACAGAGGCGGAGTTGTTCACACTCAGAAGGGCATATACTCCCGATCTATTTTCGGATATTCCTCTTCAATCTCTTAATGCTGCCATTCAAGAGTACCTACGACGCTCGAACTTTGAATATTTCCAAGATTTACTTAATGCACTTATGCTAAGAGACACTGAAAGGTATTTCTTCAAAGCACTGTCGAAATGACTTACTCTAGTTATTGTTTTTATGTTTCTTTCTAGCAATTTGTTTACAATATCAATTAAACAGTTATCGTTAATTCTAATACAAGAATGTTGACAATGCGCCCATGTATGTGTGTTCTAAATTCCCAAGTTGCGTTTCATCTATGTTACACCTGTATGTACCTTCTATAGCTCAGTTAGAAAAAAATTAAACTGAGAAAAACGTAAATCTACAAAAATCATCCCACTTGTAAAGGCGAAATATTAGGTATTTTTCTAGGAAGTCTTTTTTAATTCCAGCGTCTTTCAAGTATCCTTACACAGTTAAGTGGGATAAATTAACACCTTGACTAGCCTCCAATTTATTTTTAATATCATCTGTTGAGTATGTTCGATTTCGTAGGGCAAGCATTACAAGAGACTTTTTTGTGTTGAGCCCAGAAATTGAGGCCGTCGATTTCCAGCATTTCTTTTTAGAGTTCCCGTCTGCTGTAGCACCCTTATATTGCAGTAGAAGCTGGCAGGGACATGTTACAAATCTTCCAAAGTTCTTTAATGTCTGTCATAACATTTACATATAAATGTTCAAGTATATCACGCTTGTGTTGAAGCGCCTTTTTGAAGAACTAGAGAAAGATAAAATATGATGAGAACATTAATTAAAAGAATCCGGTTATTTTACGTGCGCTATCAAATGCACATCTGATCTATTCGTATTTCAAAATTCAGAGTGATTCATGAACCTATGCATAGAAAATTGACTTGTAGTTTAACTCGGAAAAGTCTCATTNAGATAAAATATGATGAGAACATTAATTAAAAGAATCCGGTTATTTTACGTGCGCTATCAAATGCACATCTGATCTATTTCAAAATTCAGAGTGATTCATGAGCCTATGCATAGAAAATTGACTTGTAGTTTAACTCGGAAAAGTCTCATTTTGTTCTGACTGGGCTATGCATTGCTGCTAAAATTTGTAAAATTATATTCAATTGTTTTTCTATATATTTCAATGAAAATGTTTAGCAATAAATATAATTAAGCAATTTATGATATTTTTTCAAATATTTCGGAAATTGTGGATAATAGCGAAAATTTAGCATTTCAAGACAATAAGATATCTAGAAGTAGAGATAAACAAAGAATTAAATTGCAAAGGTTTATTTAGAAGAAGTTAAGGAAGATGAGCAGGGGTATTTCATACATTCATTAACTAAATTTACTAAGATCTTGCTGTTGCTAAATGCATTTATAGTGCGTCATTTCAACTTTTGGAAGGAATACGTTTATTGAATATGACTATATACGTACATTTTTAGAAGGCCCAATTTGGGCACTTTGTTTTCATCGAAATACCTTATCATATTTCCCATTTTGAATTTAATTTTTAAGCGCTTTCACTAAATTTCTTAGAACTCTATTTGTTGGATAAGGATCCTCAAGGTTAACATTAGCAAAGCTCATTCATGTTAAACACTGCCGAAGTTTAATAAATTGGATGAGGACTAGTGTTAGATCTTTGACAAATGATAATATAAAATTCAAGTCTAATTTTATACCTTATCTATGTAAATCATTAGAAATTTATTGGATTTTTTACAAAATGTCATACATGCGAAAACTTTGCTGTGTTTGTGCAGCATACAGCAATAGTGTAATTTCGAATGTTCTATGAATTTCGTTGTCTATTTTAGCAACTTTATGCATTTAGAACTGGAATGTTGCATGCATCTGAGGTTAGAAAGACTTGTTTGGCTATGCATCTTGGAGTTCCAATTGACATGCTTTCCTATTTTGTTTCCAGGTATTCAATTCTTGACTTGTGTTTTTTAATGTTCTATTTAGAATCGGTGATCCATCGTCGGCGCTGGTCGATTACAGGAAATTTGTTCAGTTAGTCAATTGGAGAGACAACGCAATCCCTACATCTGTTAAATATACGATCCCAATCAAAGTATTGTGTTATATTTTTATTTTAAGTCGTTGGCTAATTACTACTGTGTAGAATCTTTTTTGTTTATTTCGTTTATTTCTCTTGTCAAAAAGAATTGTACCTCATGCATTGGTTAAATCTTTTTCTCTTGTCTAATAACCCGCTAATTTGAGGTTTTTCAAGTTAAAATGAAGAATTTATAATTTATTCCACTTGACTTTAGTAACGATAAGCACTAACTTTAAAATGTAATAAAGTCTAATACAGGATTTATATTTTTGTCATAGTAGTACTTTCGGAGAGGACATCAACTTCTTTCATTGAAACTTCAATGGAAATGTGCCATTTGATGAATGACCAAATTTATTATGTTGAGAATATACGAATTTTTTATAGTAATAAATATAACAATTTGAACACTATTACTTTACTAATACACAGAGATCTTTTAGATGTTAGTTTTATATATATTCGTAACATGTGTAATGCGAAATATCAAAGCGTGACACAATAGGTTTCTTGTTGTTGATCTTTCATTGATCACGACTCCTTTTTAGAATGTATTACATTCTTAAAGTGTATGCCTTTACTTAGGGAGGTATGCATTCGTGGAAAATAGGAAATAACAGGATTCGATTACATATATGAACCGTTTTTATTTTACTGCATTGATAATTTATAAAAATTTATCTGATGTTTGATAATGAAAAAAAGCAATGATTTTTTGTTTAGTGCATCGATTGGACTCCGGATGACAATCAGGAACAGCGGATCAACTATGGAGATTTTATTGATAATCTATTTCAAAATTAACTGTAAAATTCAGTGTAAAAATGTACATAAGATAATTTTATAAATCGTGGTATTCAGTTGTTGAAATAAAGTCTCATCCGTTATTTTTCCATCTGTACAAAAATATTCCGAAATTCTGTTTAACTAGATCCTAAAATTTAGTTGATGTAAACTAATTAACCCTTATTTATACGTCGTGTAACATTTTTGAACAGGATCTCGAGCTGTAACAAAAAACCCTTTGCTTCACCACTTTTTGTTTCATACAGGTAAAGAAATCGCTGAAAAAGTCAATTATGATAGTAGACATGGACAAATACCAGAAAAAAATTTAAGTAATGGAATTCTACAGAGCTGTTCGATTAATTTATTGATAATTGATTTAGCATTTTATAATTGAATGATGCAGCTGCCAAACTTGATTCGATTATCAATTAGCACTTATTGTGAAATTGCTTGCATAATACCACTTCGAACACTGCTCATGAATAGGGTTGTGCAGCTAAAATAATTTACTACCGCTAGTCGCCCGCGGTTTATTTTACCTTAACCGTAGTCGCGATGAATGTAACTATAACAAATACAAGTACTGGTCAATGCTACAGATAAGATAAGATACGATAAAATAGTCTATATTCATTTGAATTTTTGCAATATTAAATTGATTTTTCAAAGGAATAGTGTCATTAATAACTAAGAGTACATGTGAAAACGAATAAAAACAAATGAGAAATTACTGACTGTGGATAGTTAATTAATTTCAATTTATTGTGTAGTCGTTATTATAAAATTCAAATCCTATCCATTATCTACCTGATATAAACTTTTTCTTGAGTATGAATGAATTTTTTAAGCTGTTTATTTCTTTTGGTAATTTATTCCAGGTATAAATTGCAGTATTTATAGCGATTCACTCATAATATTTTTATTAAAATCAACACGTGAATTGTTTTTTGATCGTTTATTTTGTTTTGAACAGCGTTTTGAACATGATACTCGTCATAGGGTGGAATTTTAGTAACGTAGATGGGGTAAGTCTGCCACAATCTGGTAACACAGCCACCCTGAACACTGGCGTGCTATTGTTGTTGACTCTCAACTTTCACCCGTCTGTTATCGATGATGTTCCCAACTTATGAACAGTCATTACATCCATCATGTCGGTAACTACGTACGAAAAGAATGGGGTCGTCCATATAGAACGTTGAGTGACGAACAAATGAGCAAAACTATGCAAGAGTTAGAAGATGGCTCAAAGAGCATCAAGCAGTCCACAGAAGATAATAATGTTGCGAGGCGAACATTAGGTTCCCGGTTAGATGGAAGACACCAATCTAAGGTGAGTCAACCATCGGTCTTAGATGATGTCGAAGAGAAGTCGCTGGTAGAAACCATCCAACAAATCGCTGTTTGGGGTTATCCCCTATCTGTCATCGACTTGAGAATTATCTTTTTAGACATGTCTGGGCGAGTGGAATCACGATTCCAGAACAATCTAACAGCTATAGACGGGGTTCGGTCAGCCATGACTTGCCATAGCATTGTGTTTCGGAGAGCCAGTAACATCAAAAGAGCCCGCTCTCGAGTCGATCCAGAGGAGATCAAAGAGTATTTTTCCAATATTATGGAGGATATTACAACAACCATTTCAGTAGATGCAAAAGCGACTTCATCCGAAGTGCGAGATGAACCAACTTCTAGGCAACACGGCTCATCTTATGACAAATTTGATGATGATGATGGCTCTTCATGTGCTTTGTTTTGTGGAGATGTTTTGAAGGACCGGATTGGGTGCAGTGTCTTGAATGTTTGAAATGGTACTGTGGAAATTGTTGTTGTGACGTGTATTTTGTTTGCGGTAGCTGCAAGCTGCAAATAGAGCGGATCTCTGTACTCGAAAATTGAATAATTATTTTGATTGAATTTGTACTAAGACAGAATTGCTTTGGAATAGGTCTATGTTCTTCTTTGTCTCATTATTGTAGACAATTCAAACAAATGCCATTATGATATATTTACGGAATCAGGGTTACAAATATAATCTAAGTTACAAATTATAAATCTTGGTTACAAATAAACTACAATAATTAAAACTTGGTTACCAATCAACATTACTCATAATCAATTTAAGGTAAATGTATTTAAATTTGCACATATTGAAATAAACTTCCTAAAATACAGATCCTCAGCATAAAAAAACAACAGGTTTATTGAACGTCCTGTAGAAGAAGCTATGAAGAGAGTAGAGGAGATGCGTCTACAAGCAGAAGACTGTTTTGTTGAACCAACTGTACCAACGACACAGGCACTATTTGTCATTTGAATTGTAACACTGATTCTTTGCATAAGGAATTCCTGAGAATAAGCCTGCTTGGTGCACGCAAGGATACGAGCTGCAAGTGTTTTGAGAAATTCAAACTATTCAGATCCACCATTGTCTTGAACTTCAAAGGCTATATGTTGTCAATCAATTAGTTGTCGGTATTTATTTGTCTTTGTCCGCTTAGCATCTTCTGCAGCCTTAAAGGGAGCATAATTGTTGACTCTACTTGGGGCCAGAGCATCGACTGCAGTTACATCCCAAAGAAGAACTCGATCATGCTTCCACGGAACCAATGTCATTCCGTCAGGACGTGTGCCGTCTAAACGTGACAAACCAAGTGGTTCTAATACAGAGAGCACATCGGTAGATTTGAGAGCTCCGTTAATAATGTCATTAAGCGTGTTGTGTCGAGAAAAGCGATCTGTACTTTTTTTGCAAGAAAGGCCATGCCTCCCAACAGAATTAACCAATGAGCCACAAATACAAGTGTGAGGCTCACAAACTTTACAACCAAATCTCTGTGCAATAGCAATCCTGAGGCTTATGTTAGTCATTTTAAGACCTAGATTCAAAGAAGGGTAAGCATTTAACCATGCACATGCAATTTTTCCTTCATCCAGCTTTTTGTTCAGTGGGTTGCTCGGGAGGGTAAGAAACCGAACTTTGACCATTCTAAATACTAAAAGCTGCATCATTTGGACTAGTCAGTAGAAGGGATTTTAGTCTGTCTTAACTTATCGAATTTTTTGGTTCTTGATCTTCACTTGAACCAAATAAAATAGAAATGCCATGGTTAGCTTTAGAGTGTTCCTCATTTTGACTTTGAATGCTTCCTATCAAATTATCATAATGAACAACATCTGCAAGCAAAGGAACATACCATGCTGTTAGAGGCAAATTTTGAGGAAAGAATTGCTGCGGGTGCTATGAGAGCAGTGCAAGGCAAACCTATACCACCAAGTTTTGGAGGAAGTCTGGCTTGAGAAAGACTTGTGGCTTTTAAGGCAACGTTAGAAATATTTTCAAAAGTTTGAGTTATGATTCTATCATACTCATCTAACAGATTTCTATTGAGGAAGCATGGAGTAGTACGCAGATAGTAAATAAGCTTTGGCATACTTAGACAATTTTTCAAACAAATAATATAACCCTCTGTAACAAAACTCATCAACTTACATATCTAAGGGACATATGAACCTTTCTAGACACATTGATCAATCATAGTTATCAGTAAAAAGACTTTTAATTGTATTTTATGAATTATTTAAATGTAGTGGCTGAGTTACCCCATATTCTGAGAAGTTACTAGCGTATTTTATGACCTAAATATGTGTTTGAATAGCTATCCAAATTAATTATGAGTGGTAAATTTCGCAAAATGGACGACACAATTGGTCTAAGCGTCAATCTTAAATAAAATAAGTATGTAACAGGAAAGAATATGATCATCATACGATCAAAAACTATGGCAGAGTTACCCCCATCTTACGGTAATGAATTTGAAGAAATCAACAATATTATTGTAAATAATTATTTTTTAAAGATATATTACCAAAGTAAATAGATTTATTGTGTTATTTCGCAGTCGACAATTTCTCCATGTCATTTACGGGCACCTTGAATTTTAGCCGGGGGAGCACGGATGGGGAGAGCGCGATTTGTAAACAACACACCATGTTAAAATATTGTTGAAATAAAGATAGGATATAACTTGTAAATTTAATCTTATTTTTTTAAGTTATTTCTTTTAGTGTTTAATTAAGATTAATTTTTCTTTAGAATGAGGATGTTATTTATAAAAAATGAATGGTTTTGATGCAACTCACTTTACGTTTAAGGGTAGAATATTCTGATTTTTTATTAAGTAATGCATAGAAAAGTGATATATATTGATCTCTCTAATGGTATACATTTTTGGATATACTTTCATTGCAATATTTAAACTTAATCCCCCGGCGGTATGTTGTAACTTTTTTACGAAGAAAAGAATGTTGCTTTCCAAATTATGTAAATTCAATCACAAAGAAGTGTCCACAAACCCGCGAAAACTTAAAGGAATCAACAGCAGAAGAATTCAACAGCTTGGTCGAACAAAATACCAATATTGACCAATTTACATAATTTCTTCGTAAAAAAGTTAAAACATACCGCCGGGGGATTGAATTGAAATAGTAATACTAAAATTTTTTAAGAAAGTTAAAGCATACCGCCGGGGGATTGAATTTACATAATTTCTTCGTAAAAAAGTTAAAACATACCGCCGGGGGATTGAATTTACATAATTTCTTCGTAAAAAAGTTAAAACATACCGCCGGGGGATTGAATTTACATAATTTCTTCGTAAAAAAGTNATCAACAGCAGAAGAATTCAACAGCTTGGTCGAACAAAATACCAATATTGACCAATTTGTTATACTAACTTTTAATTAATAAAAGTATATATTTGGGGATTGAATTGAAATACTAATATTAAAATTTTTTAAGAAAGTTAAAGCATACCGCCGGGGGATTGAATTTACATAATTTCTTCGTAAAAAGTTAAAACATACCGCC
>CABFPE010001178.1:0-11274 GCA_900660155.1 Hofstenia miamia | reverse complement strand
AGATTGAATTTACATAATTTCTTCGTAAAAAAGTTAAAACATACCGCCGGGGGATTGAATTGAAATAGTAATACTAAATTTTTGTAAAAAAGTTAAAACATACCGCCGGGGGATTGAATTTACATAATTTCTTCGTAAAAAAGTTAAAACATACCGCCGTGTGATTAATTTTAAATATTGCAATGAAAGTATATCCAAAAACGTAAGGGATACATTTAGAGAGTTCATTATTTAACACTTTTCTATGCATTACTTAATAAAAAATCAGAATATTCCACCTCTAAACGTAAAGCAAGTTGCATCAAAACCGTTCATTTTTTATAAATAACATCCTCATTCTAAAGAAAAATTAATCTTAATTAAACACTAAAAGAAATAACTTAAAAAAATAAGATTAAATTTACAAGTTATGTCCTATCTTTATTTCAACAATATTTTAACATGGTGTGTTGTTTACAAATCGCGCTCTCCCCGTCCGCACTCCCCCGTCTAAAATTAAAGGTGCCGTGTCATTTACATAGGTTGAAAAGCATTGGGCCTAGTATGGTTCCTTGAGGAACGCCATTATTGACCGACAACCAATTTGAACAAGTATCATTTAATTGAACTCACTGAAGTCTTTTATTTATTAAGTAATTAGATATAAGTTGAGCACTGTTAAGGAAAAATCAATATTTTTTAATTTTTTTAGAATTTTAATTTTATATTTTAAACATAATCCATCAGGATTTAAGAATTTCAATGATTGAATTGCTTGACTTCATTAAATCTGTTAGTGTTGTTCTACACTAACCATTATAAAGTGGTCCACGAATCGGCCCGACCCCTCTAAGAGTGACCCACAAATCAATTTGACTCATTTTCCACCCACCCTGGTATAAGCCCGAAGCCTCAACTTAAACCCTTCACCCAACTGGCGTTGGTTGCATTGTATGTCCACATGAAGGAAAGATGTTAAATTTTGTTTTCCAGATTTCCTTGAAAAAAAAATTTATTGAAAAAATGTTTTTAGCTATCAATATTCGGTAATATAATTGATTTATAATTTATTATTAAAGTTGGCAATGATTAATCAGTTGACCAGTGAAACGGATAATTTTTTTCGCAATTAACATGTTCTTAGCAGGTTACACAATGTTATTTCCCCATTCAAATTTTGCCTGTCATGTGACATCATTTTCTCACTGGTAGATCTGCAATTTATAAATGTCAGTAGTTTGGAAGCAGATGAGATGCGAAGGGATAAACAATGTGCATGCTATTGCCGAGGAAGTACTGGAGTTAATTTTGATTTTTGAGAATATCTACATATTTCCCAACACCTCATGATATGAACTTCAGAAGAAATTCTAATATTTAAAAAATGACTGAAATATAGGAACCAGTCTAAAAGGACACTCTAAAATAGCATTGACAATTATGAGAATTAATATGTTAGAAGTAGTAATGTATAAGGGAGACCCCTTTCCAATGCGACACCTAGCTGATTCACCAATATCAGAGGGTAGTTTAATTAGTGAGTCACATACTTGACAAACAGTTTTGACAGCCCGCTAATGGAATTTAATTAGTGATACATGACATTTATGAGATGATTGATTTTTGTATGTTTTCAATTGTTTACAGTGCAATTTGGAAACTTTCAAAAAGCCACATTTTGTTTTTGTCAATACACTATGCTATCACACATTATGTTTTTGATGACCAATTTTCCATGATTTTGAATGCTTACTTGTACATTATTTAACTTGTTTTGCCAACTTTTTCAAAAGTTTACATTTTGTGTTTCAAAACACACTAGTTCATTTACAAAAACAACATTTTTGTTTCTAAACAAACTAACTATTTTAACACATTTTGATAATACATGTGGAAAATATTAAATGAAGAAATTAAACACAAAGAGATTTGATAATAGTAAAATGTTTAGAATTTTTATAGACAATAGTAAAAAAATGTATTGACTAGTGTACATGTTGATAATCAAAACTAATTTTAGACTATTTCACTAATACATCTGGAAAAATTTTTAAACAAAGAGTTAAACAAAAAGAGATTTGATAATAATAAAATGTTTAGAATTTTATAGACAATAGTAAAAAATGCATTGTCTAGTGTATGTGTTAAAAACAAATTTCATCAATTTCCAAAATAAAAAACCAGATATTTAAGTGAGCATTGTAAAGCCCACACTTTTTTTTAAAAACAAGACAAAATACACATATATTCCACACCTTGCTTATAATAATCATATATCACACTATTAAATTTGTCTATTGTATTAGTTTATCATCATCAATGTTGTTGTTGATGTAAGTTTACATATTGTTTTCAACCACCATCTTCATTCTCCATGCATAGATAATTTTCACTAAGGGTTGTTCATCTGATGGAGAGTTAAGAGAGTTGAGAATCACACAACATCCAACAAAATATATCTAAGTGTGGTATAAGAGATATGCATTTACAAAATTAAATGGAGAATAAACATGTCACATGTGTATGCAAATAATAATTTAGACACTCTGTTTTGACATATTAAATATTGAATTAACACAAATTTAAGTATTATTGTAAGCCAGAGAAATTGATATTAACAAATAAAAGGGTAATACGTCTTGTGTATGTTTTTAACTGACTTCCATGATTAACATCAGTGTAATTCAATGTCTGCTTTTCCCCATCATGCATAATACATCCCATGTATGTTATAATTGCCTTCCATGATTAACTTTGGTGTAATTCACTGTCTGCTTTTTCCTGTTATGCATAATACATTGAGATCTGAGATTACTGGTATTACTTTGTAGAATTGAGAGGGACATTGCACATGATGGTTATCTGCTAACATCCTGTTTTTTTCTTTTCTTTGTGAATACATAGAGGCTTTGCATTGAGACTAAATAACATTTAAAATCCAATATCACAATAAACTGTATCACCCAATATTGAGTGAGTAAAGAAAGGAAATTGTTTTATATGACAGGAACAGTTCTTCTTCTTCTGGTAGAACATCAACAGACTAAATGTTTTAGACCAAATCACCAGTGATGGCAACATTTGTATAGTTGGTGAAACTAAATACCCCACAGCAATATATATATATAAATAATTTCTTTTACTGCATATATTGTATGAGATTCATTAGTGTCAAAGAGGCATTCTCAGTTAATGATGGAAAACTTTTTTCTTTTGAACATGCAGGGATCTAAATAAACCATAAACAAAATATAACTAATTTCAATTATACTATTTTATTGTATAAGATTTCATCAGTGGTGAGGAGACATTTTTCTATTTTTTGGAGAATATATTGTTTTGCAATATCATAGAAGCTAAGCATGCATGTAAACATTAATCAATTAAATAGATTATACATATTGTGAGATAAAAAATGCACATACATGAGGCATTGTGTGGGTAGTGTTTTAATCAGAGAATTTTGAGCATTGAGAGATGGGTTTTTTCAGCAGAGAATTATTATAACATTTTGTTTTTTAAGGCTAAACCATACACAAATAAACAAAATATTAACTAAATTTTAACATTTACAAGATAAATTAGACATAGGAAGCACTGGAGAAAATGGATTTTCAGTGCAGGATAACTACATTGTATTGCATGGAAACTAAATTTACATAAATAATCAATATATTTATTAGATTATACCATCTCTACAAAGTAAAACTTGTACACAATGAGCATTGAGAGGGAGCAGGTTTTCTTCTTCCATTGACAAGCATCAGCAAATTATTCAAATGGAGAATTGTCTAAACAAAAAATTAATTTGTAACATTGTTGAAAAAAACATACATGAAGAAGGCTTAACAAAATACACAGACACAGAGAATGGAGCAAACTTTGTATGTTGGGTTATCAATTAAACAGAGAATTTTCTAAACACAAATTATTTTGTAATAATACCAACAAAAACATACATAGAGAAATATAAAAAATTCATGCAGACACAGGGAATGGAGTGAGCTAGCTATACATAAACACAAGGAATTATATCTAAGCACAAAATGTTAATAAACTAAACAAAAATTTCACAAATACCATATATGAGCACTTGAAGTGAGTACAAGAGGGATGTGAAGAATGAAATGGGAATTACTATACACCAGAATCTAAAAAATTAATATATAACACATACAATACAAATTTCCATATACCTAGGCAGAGGCACTTTACTCCATCATCAATTAGTGTGGAACTGCTGGATGGCAAATTATTATTAATCTTTTTGATATCTAAAAAAAATTTTACATTATAAACACACATGTGTATAAAATTCCTTTATGTCCATATGGCAGCATTTCTATGCTATTAACAAGATAACACTTGTTATCATATCATGACAGGGTGATATGGTTTGAAGTCTCCACACTAATTGAATGCATATGTGATTTTATCCTTGTCATTGGTCTTTGGATGATACCTTCTTCCAGCAGAATTGATTTGAAAAGGTTAAAGTTCATCATTTGATTCACAGAAGGGGTTACACCTATTGCACTGGCCTTCTCCAACACCTCAGGAATATCATCTGTGTATTGAACAGAATAGAGTTTTGGTTTGAGTGCAACTATTTGTGCTAACACCCCTCCACCAAGCTCATCTTTAACTTTCAAGTACACCTTTTTATTTTCATTGCAAAATGGTGTGAGATGGGGCCTAGCTCTCTATACAAATTTTCTGATTTAATTTAATACACCAAAGAATCTGTGTTGAAATACAATAGTGTTATTCTATTCTTAAATGCTGGCTTAATTATTTCATAGTGTAACTTAAACAAATTAATTTCAATAAATCAAGAATAGCTGCCCCAAGATAATTGGGTTGGTTCCAAACAATATCTTTTTGTCTCAGCATGACCTGAACCAAATCCTAGCTGATAATGCTGTAAGATTTAAATTCAGGTTTCTTTATTAATTTTTTTGCAGATTTCAGGTCATATGCAAACTTTATATTTACTTGTTTACTCAAATTCCACATACACTTTCCAAACACACCATTCAACATTAACTTAAAGAATGCCTTCTTGAATTCATTGCATACAGCCTTGCATTTGCTTGTGTTTAAATCAATATACAACTTTAAAAATAGTGCCTGCTCAAATTCAAGGGCTTTATGGAATTTTGTGATTTTAAGTCCATGCTTGTCATAAAACTTTAACACCTCATAGTGTAAAATGTAATTTTCTTTTGTATAAGAGGTTTGTACAAGTTTGGGTATGGGTGTTAGAGTTATTTTTAATCTATTTTTTATTTCCACCTGGTATGGCAATAGATGTCTATCTTCTATTATCATCTTATGTGGTGCCAATGGGAAATCAAAATGATCATCATGTAAATATTCCAGATATTTGAGGTCCACTTCTAGCATATATCCAGTTTGAGATTCTTGACTTGTAGACAGTATTTCCTCAAGACTTGCTGAAGACCATGACAGTCCACCCACAGGCAAGCTCAGGGACATTATTCCACTATATAACCTATTCATATCTGTAAAGAAAGCAAAACTTGATTCTTTTTTACTATCATATCCCTCCACTAATGGATAATTTGCCTTGAAATATTGGCTTGAAAATATTGAGCACATGCCTCCATGAATACTGTTTTGTATAAAATTCAACTCCATCTCATTGTGTATTGGATCAAGTGAAACTCCTATATGTCTTAGCATTGTGTGCCAGCTGAAATTGGATAATGTAAAAAAGTGGGTGGGGTCTAGCTTATACATCTCCATGCTTTCCAAGCAATATTCTCTTATCATGTCTAATAGTAATAACATGTCTGAAAGTAAATAATTATTATGAAATTGCTTAAAATTTTTACATTTGCACAAAACCATGTGTTTTCACATTCAAAATCCAGTTCCCATTGGGTTATTGGGATTTTTGCAGTCAATCTCCAGTGGTCCAAATCTGGGAGTCTCAATTCATTAAACTTATCAAAGCTATCAAACCACATGTAAGGGAATACCCCCTTGCCTCTGCTAAATACTGACACCTTCTGTTGGCCATTCCATCTCTTAAAAAATGATATTTTTCTTCACCATTATTTTTGTGAGGTTTGATAGACTGTTGGTTATAAGTCAATAACTGTCCAAAAATCTTAGCTCTCATATATAGGTTTGTAAACTGTTTTTATCATTATAACTATCTATAGGCACCATTAAACTTAATGACAAAAATATCTCAGATGTGCATGGAATGCATGACACCTTCTCTCTATCTTTCATATGCAAAATTTTTAACAGAATATGCATATCATATTTGCTCCCATTATGTATAAAAACTGGTGTAAATTGTGGACTGGGATTTAAAATATTACAATTATTATGTGCAACACTTCTTATGTTTCCAGTGAAATGACTGTGATCAATAACTTTGACATCAACATGAGCAAATGTGTTTCTACAAAATATACACCTCACTGCTGTCACCAACATTATTTTCTGCTGCTCCTCTGAAATAATTAATTTGCAGTGTTTTTGTTTCATCTCATATGAGTGTTTTGCCAATTTGTGTAGATGATTCCACCCTTGTTCCATACATTGTTGCCAGAATATATTTAACATGTTAATAATTTGTCCACACTACTTGTCACCACACAAACACCAGATGGAATTTGCTTGACTTTGCACATTGTATAACTTGTAGATGGTTTAGGATGCACAGTGTAGACTTTTCTTAAAATTGCCTTGATATCCAGAGTACCAACAATAGGAATGTAATTCTGTGCTGCAAATGCTTTAAATTTGATTTTATCTGAAGGATCTGGAAATGTGATGTTGGGCTCCATGACTCCATCACATTTATTCTTGTGGCTCTCCAAATTTTCTTTGGTTGTAAACCCTGATAAACATTTTGGGCAGAAAAAATCATGATTTCAATTTTTAAAAAATCATAGACATGTGTTCAAATTTGTGATTGCTAGATAGTGGCTCTTTTCACCTTCTTCTATTAGTAATAGATTGACTGTTTGCTGATGATGGCATGGAGACATATACACAGGCACAAGACAATGATCATTTAGTGAATATACATTTACATTTATCAAGTTCCATGTCTTGAAAATGCACACATTGTTAATTAATAATGGGAAAGTCAACCCAGAATACTTTAATGTATGGAGAAATTTGTTCAAACGCATTATTTGACATTGATCTTCAATTTCTGGGTGTAGACATGCTAATACACTGTAGACAAAATGTAGGTTGGATTGACAGGTTTTTGGGTTTACTAAGAATTTGTTTCTTTTAAGGTAGTCTGGGAGTGAAATATAGGATCCTCCACATGATTGTCAGTATTTTGATACTCTGAGCCCCACTCTGTTGATGTTTTTTAGAATAAACCCACTTTTGTTCATAGCATAACTATAAAAATATAACTCAAAATTTCATCAACTAAACTGTAAAAGTTACTATCACTTAGCCCTGATCTAAACACTGACACAGGGTGTGATGTTGGGTGAAGTACTGCCAACTTTTCTTCATCAATTTCCACTTGTTTCACCATCTTGATTTCACATGTTAAATAACTTTTCACAGAATAATGTGTAGAAACCTCATTTGAAATTGCTTGGCATATTGAATCACAATGGCTGGAGAAGGCTTCATATATATCAATCAAGTTAAGGTTAGTTGAAAGATGAATTCTATAATCAGTATTATTTAAAGACTGCTGTTGGGAAATCTCATTGGGATGTTTTTCATCTAGATGCTTCTGTAGCTCAGTCTTGCTTGCAAAATATGTTTTACAATAGAGACAAAAATTTACTGTTGTTTCCTTATGTCTAGTCCATAGATGAGACCTTGCTTGCTTTGGTTTGAGGTGTTATATTTGCATAAACCATAGAAATATTGAATCTTTGGTCTAAATAAACCATGTATTATTAATGATAGGGAAATATAATTTTTTGAAGAATAAATTTTTCAAAAAAACCTGGATAGAATAGTTTCATAAACACAATTAAATAAATTCACACAAAACACTTTGATAGATAAAATTGACAGTGTAATTTAAGTAGATATTAAAGCATTCACATGCAAAATTAAACAAAGGTATACATTTAGCTATTCAATAATGATAACTCTCTCTCACTGTAAAATGTTAATTACATTTAAAAATGTGTATTGAGGCAACACTGAATGTCTAATTAGGCAAGAACAAAGCAAGACACTTTTAAAAATAATTACACAATTATTTAAAATACACAGAGAGAGATGACAATCTTATAGCATGTTAACTTAATGTGACATAATCCATCATTCTATCATGATTGGTCAAGATGAGAGGAAAAGAATAAGGAAACAAAGACTAAAATTATTATTGATTATAATGATTAAATTGTAAATCATGATAGGATTGATTATTTTCACTTTGTAAATGTTTTGTGCAATTATACTTAAAATTATACTCGACGGTATTTTGACAAAACAAAAGATGATCAAACAGCATAGTCAAATTAAAGCTGACGTTGCGTAAAATTAGCAGAAATATTAAAGCGAGGGAAAAACTGTCAACAAGAAAGATTAACAGGTACTTGTCGAGTATTTAGTTGTTTATCACCAAGTGCTATAAATATAATGAATCGGATGTAATTAATGATGAGCAAATCTACTTTGGATTCATTTTCTTTTGTCAGGTTATTTTATATATTCTGATGGAAAGCTAAACATCTACGAGCTAGGGTAATTGTATGGTGGTTCCCACATCCGGTTAAAGGTATGCTGGAGCAGCCTCCTAATAGCTATTCCATAGCGGGGAGGGCGACAGCTGTAGTTACCTGGTGTGCTCTTAGGTTACGTATAGGTATAGGAGTTTTTTACCGTTATAGCTTTCCTAATTGTCATTGCTTGTCCAATAGTATTATTGCAGCCTGTAGGTTTTACATGTCAGTTATTTTACTGATGAACTCAAGTCGTTTACTACATTCATTATATTACATGCTGATTGCTGGCTTGATAGTATTTATATTCAGACGGTTGTTACGATTGTATTTTGATATGCTATTACACAGAGTTTATTTAATAGTCTTTACATGTTGCTCAACGTTTTATGCAGTAGACCTTCGACCGACTTCTAGTTATCATTTTCTGCTGACGGCATTGATTGTTTACATGTATCAAGGGCTATTAGATATATATTTATATTTAGGGTTATTACATGTAGGGCCTTATAATAAGCTAGTTCAGCGGCAAGGTTGCGCCACTTCATTTATTGCACTAGTTCGTAATAACAAAAACAATCAATGCACTAAATTCTTAAGTAGTCGCCAATCCCATTACACTGAGTTCNGGCATTGATTGTTTACATGTATCAAGGGCTATTATATATATATTTATATGTAGGGTTATTACATGTAGGGCCTTATAATAAGCTAGTTCAGCGGCAAGGTTGCACAACTTCATTTATTGCACTAGTTCGTAATAACAAAAACAATCAATGCACTAAATTCTTAAGTAGTTGCCAATCCCATTACACTGAGTTCGCTATTCACGTTACCATTCTGTTGTTGTTCTCTATCTCACATTGGCAGTTCCATTGGTAAGATGCGGCTGGCAGATGTGTTCCTGGAAATGCACGTTTACTCTTGAGTGTCGATCCTGTCTTTCAAACTCTCTGCTTTACCTAAATAAGTTGAGTTAATTAAGTAGGTACTAAGGCTCTTGAAATTTAAATTAGTTTAATAAACCACACACTTATTATAAATGAGAGAAACCGGAAAAGTGTCAACTCTAACTAGTGGTTAATCTAATAAAAGTAATAGCTTTCTCTAAATAACACCCTCACAGTGAGTTGGCATGATTCTACATGATGCCCGATTTATCTCCCGAGCATTTTTTTAGCCATGTGAGGCCGCTGTTGTCAGTGCGTACTTGGAACTCTTTTCCGATCAAAAAGTGTCTGAACTTTCTGATACTCTCAACTAGGGCTAGCATTTCCACTTTGTTGGAACCATAATTCTCCTTGCTTGCCTGTAATTTACAGCTAAAGAATTGTATCGGTACCTCCTTCCCATTTTTCATTTGTCCTAGCATTGCTCCTATGGCGACCTTGCTTGCATCACAGTCTAATATGAATTGTTCATTATAATCCGGTGTATTGAGTGATGGCAGTTTTGCTAGTTCCTCCTTAATGTTATCCAGTTCCTCCTGTTCTTGCCATGTCCATATAAATGGTACTGATTTTCTCATGAGTTTTGTCATTTTCGCGGTTTTCCCTGCAATATTGGGGATGAATGTGCCGTAATAATTAAAGAAACCCATTATTCTTTGGATATCTTTCTTATTATTTGGTTTCTCTATTTTCCGTATCATCTCTCTTGCATTGTCTTTCATTGATATCCTCCCTTTTTCTATCGTTCTTCCTAGGAAGATGATTTTCTCCTTCAAGATTTCGCATTTGTTGCCGTTTATTCAGAGTCCAGCTTTTCCTAGAATTGTCAATGTTCTGTCCAGTTTCTCTATATGCTCTTGTACCATATCGCTTGTTACGATTATGTCGTCTATGTATGCATTGATACCATCCTCCATTCTATGCATCTTATTTTTCAGAACTTTATATATCTCTGGAATGTCGCTGGCGCATTGCATAGTCTGAATGCCATGTAGATCCACTCATACAGTCCGTATGGTGTTATGAATGCTGTCTTCTTGATGTCCTCTTCTTCCATTCACACTTGCCAATAGGCCTTGCACAAGTCTAATGTTGTGAAATATTTGTGCTTGCTTGCTTCGTACAACATGTCCTCTATTCTTGGTAGAGGGTAGGAATCTTTTTTTGTTACTTTGTTTAGCTTTTGGAAGTCTGTACATAGCCGGTAATTTTCTCCCTGTTTTACGAACACTGTTGGTGCTGGGTAGGGGCTCTTGTAACATCCTTTTATTGTCTATCAATTGCTTGAGTATGCGATTGTATTTGTCTTTCATTTGTTTGGGCACTCTTCTACAAGGAAGTTTTATTGGCTTGTCTGTTGTTGTTACTATCTTGTGTTTCTTGCCTATTGCCTGCCCCACTCTTATCTCTCTGTAATTGAATATCCGTTTATGTTTCTCTAGCATCTCTCTTAATTGTTGCATCTCATTTTCATTCATGTGCTGGTAGTTCTCACTGTCGATGTCTGGGATTTTGTATTCATTATCAATTGCTTTCATCCCAATGCCCTTGAATCAGCCCCTGGGAGTACTTGCAACTTGGATGGTGTTCGTCCACTCACCCTTGAATCGGCCATGTGGAGTACTTTGCACTTCCACTTGTAAGTCCTT
>CABFPE010001177.1:54493-86054 GCA_900660155.1 Hofstenia miamia | reverse complement strand
TCTTATCTTATCTTATCTTATGCTATACACACTATCAACTGACTCTTAGCTCAAGCAATTTATACCAAGTTACGAATTATAACTCATAATATAATATTGAACATCATCAGTGAATTACTGGTGGGAAAATGTGGCATTTGTGACAACTGATGCATCAGTGGCAAACTTAGTAATCAATAATCAATGAAAAAGATGCTTGCAAATAGAGTTCACTTCAAAATTTTTATTCCTAGATCCTTTAAAAATATAAAAGGAATAGCGAAAAGCTTTCTAGAAATTATTAATTTATAAAAACTATAATATGCCTGTTAAGTGGATTTTCAAAATAATTTATTCATGCCTATTTGGACGCCTTTAAGTTAACTATAATATAAAAATGTTATGATTGAGCGAAAGAAATTTTTCACGATTTAAAAATGTACATTTTTAAATTTGGACTTAATTTGAAAATTTAAAATTTTTGTTAAATTTGGCAGATTTATATGTTTATTGTTATCATTTATAAAAAAAACATTCTTTCAATTTTCTATTAAATGTTTGTACTGAAAATGCTTGATGGGATACCAAAGATATCCTTCTGCCATTTGTTGGGTTTGTGCATGTTCAAAAAGCTGTTTGAACTTCTTAAATATATAAAGGCTCGCCAATGGCCCATGAATGGACCAATATTGGGTCATCAATGGGTCATTGTTGCGGATATATCACTGGCCCAATAATCCCCTGGCAATCATCTGCCAATAATGACCATCAATGGCAACTTCAATGACTCATTGTTGGTCCATTAATGGCTTGCTATTTGGATTATTATTCAAGGTCATGTCAAGATTCAATGAGAGAATTTCCAGGTTACTTGAGCTAGAAGCATGGTTGGCAAGATCAGCGAAAAATTATTTGGTTTGATTACTCAACTTCAATGGGTAAGACCGCGTAGTGTTTAAGAGGAATCTGTTTTATGTATGCAATTACTGCATCATATATCATTGATGGAAAAGTGTTCATAATTCAGAAACATAGACCCATTTTAGTCAATGGTGTTTCCCACAATGGCATCACAGCCCATTCCTTTTACAGTCCACACTATTTCCTCTATGACTATCATTCTGGAAAATGTAATATCCTCCACAATATTAATTAAAATTCTTTAAATATTAAAAAAATTATCTTTGGTATAACGGTTGTCTAAGCTTTCAGGCAAAACTTTACACCAGTATTCTTAAACTATTAATGCCAGTATAGTAGAATTTATACAAGATTTTGCAAACTCTACATTTTACTTTATCCACAAATTGGGCGTAAATGGCATTAAGTAAATTTATTATACTGACTTCATGTAAGTATTTCCGCTAACAACAACGTGTTTGAAAAATGCCATCTGGCGATAATGCAAAACAAAAAGATTTCTACTTTTAAACAATATACAGCTTAGGGCTAAACTTCGTTATATTGATATAAAAATATTTTCAATTATATTCAGTTGAGATTCAGTGGTTTTAATACTTTTACTAATTCATTTAATATGCATGGCTTAAAATCTTTGAAAATTTGGATTTAGCTTGATATTCTTGAAATTTTCTGCTCAGTTAGCGACACTGTATTCGATTAACTGCTTTGTTCCAAACTATTCATTGAGAAAATGACATGCTATACAAAAATATTGTAAACGATAGGATATTCTAGAGAGTTCCCAATACAAAATAAAAGTTATTGTTTCCATATTCAAAAAGTGCTTTATGTATTTATTCATGGTTTAGTTTATATTTAAACATCCAACCGATTGCCACACATATATGTTGAAAAATTAGTTTTCATTTAATTTATCTTTATTTAGGAACATAGAATTTTATGGCAGCATCAATTGAAATTGACTTTATTTGGATTGCTTTATCTTATCAATCTGTGGAGTTCTTATAAATTTGAAAAACATGTTTCTGAAATATTAAGTTTGTTGTGATAAGACTATATTTTACAAATGACTTATCTGATGTAATTCTTATTTCTATCTTTTGATGTCATCAAATGTAGGAATATAGCGCTTTCATAATTTTCATGGGTCAGCAAATCCGTGAAGTAGTTGAATTATTGCATGAAAAGGCAAGTCATGCAAAACGAAATACACATACGTAAATAATTATACAAAATACGTATCCATCATTTGACCTATCTACTTTAAACAAATTGTTTTAAGAATTAATATCTTCGAACAACAAAGTTCAGAGCCCATGTCTGTACAACTTTGTCTGTGCCCGGTACGGACCGTACCCTAGATTATTACTAAATACTTGAATCAATTGCAGGAATATTTATATTATTAAAGTTAATTTAGATTTTTTAAACTTTGTTAAATAAAGGATTCAAAACATTGTCTTTTCAACATGAATATGTAATTTACGCATTAAAAATGCTGAGTTAACAGGAAGCAGTTTTTTGAAATATATATATATATATATATATATAATAACTTTAATTTAAGCGTAAAATACAGTAAGCTACACTACAAATTACGAAACCAAAAAATAATAAATAACAGGAAAAATAACGATCAGGGAAAATTGTAGCTGATGAGAATAATTTTGGTGGATTAGTTTTTCTTAATTTTAATGTAACGTAATCAGTTCCTTTGCTAATGAATTATTTTAGTGGATGTATTTGAGAGTCTTCGATGTGTTGATGTAAGGCTTTGTCTTTTGCTTTAATGTTAATAATATTTAATTCTTTAGTAATGAGTTTATATTTAAACGTCTTCAGGTAAATGTTTTTAAGTTTAAATAAAGATGTTTTTGAATCACCTACTTGTATTCCGAAAATAATTAAATTAACGAAGGAATTACACAAAATTTCAGTTTCATCTTGATTTAAAAAGCTTTTTACATTTAATATCTAGAATGTTCTCATTGATTTTTTTAGAAACTTGAGCAATATTTTCTTTAGATGAAAGCTTGTTATTTATGGTAAATCCAAGATATTTCATTGTTGTTACTGAAGAATAGCAATCCATTTTAGATACACTACTTCTGAATGTAGATTTTTAGTTTCTACATTATAAAGTATCAAATATAAATCGGCCAAAATGAAAATTTCACATACTTGTCTATTGGAATTGGAATTGAACTGGATTTTGGAATTGTGTTACAATTGATTGGTTTTCATTGGAATAACTATTAAAATTTTCAAATTACCACAGCTGTTTTATAATGCACTTATTAATAATTGCGCAATACCATTGAAATAATTTATTTAGATACCGATCAAATATAACTCTGAACTTAATACGTCACATCATGGTAACTTACTGCAACATCAGTTCCCAATTATATGAACATCGTGTTGTATGTCTACAAAATACAAGCGAAAGAAATTGTTTCAGTTTTACTGCGTTGTGTAAAATGTTATTTGATTAGACTACAACACCTCGAGAAAATAATTTTTACAGTATACTGTTGTATTTCAATTGGGAATAACATGATAAATAAGTTTTTTTTCCTATTAATTTTACAGTAATAACCGAAATTCTAGTATTAATGATAAAAAAATAAGATTTTGTGTTTTGGGAACTGCCAAAATTTGAATCTGTAAACTGTTATTATAAATAATTGTGAGCGTGGGTGTTTAAGTTGTAAAGTCAACATTAATGTGTTTTGCTCGATGATACATAAACACACATGAGAACAAAGAAAACACACTATACAAATTCTATTTGCATTATTATATCATCTGCACTCTGGAAAATTCATATTTGGCTAATAACTTAAATTATAAAAATTTAAACAAAATAAACCTACAAAACTATTTATAAATTTACATAAATTAACCTAAATTCTAGATAAAATATATACCCATATTTATAAAAATTAAATTCTGTAGTGCTTCAAGAGAGCATCTAAATTTGCCGCATTTTTCATGTCCCACTTCTGTGAAGAAGATGCCGAAGAACATGTTCGAATAACCAACCCGGAACCTGAAGAATCCATATCCAAGCATTGAGAGGTAGAAGTGTGTCTAAAAGCATATGAATCTCCATGATCATAAGTCCAGTGCTGATTGCCGCCTTGGAAATGACAGCGGAAGAGAATAACTTTGGAATTTGCCCCTGAAGCATCTAGACAAAAGTCATCGGAACGAATTTCATTTCTTTTCGTAAAGGCGAATGCTTGATTGCCACCTTGGCCATGGCACCCAGTCATTCCTACTTGTCCACTATCCTTTCTCCCCATAGTGTCGGCGCATTTAGAATTTTGGCGATTTCTAATTTGTCCAATGTAAAACACATCAAGATTGTAGGAAGATTCCGGCCATATGTTTTTAATGTACCAGTTGAAGTTTTTGCACTTAAGATTTGCACGAAGCGCCAATCTTTCGGAAACATCTCCATAATTGACATGCTTAGCATTTGGAGAAATGAAAAACCAGAAGTGTTTATACTCGTCCATCCAAACTTCAGCTAAACGTCTATTATTCTTCACAAGAATATTCCCAACACCTCCCGGCCATGTATACGGGGAACTTTTACGAAAGACATGTCCAACATGTGAGCACGGCACAATATACAAAGAACCACCGCACTGCCAAATACGAAATGAAATCTCAACATTTTCACCACCCCAAACATCCATTTGGTCATCGTATCGGCCGATATGTTCAAAATACTTACGATCAATAGAAAATAACCCACCGGCCATGGTAGGTGATCGAACTGGAAGAGAATGGTCTCCAGCAAGACGCTGACGTTCGGAAGCTGGTATTTGATACCAATAAAAAGTTAAAGACCAGGTGAAGCCACCAACCTGAACATTATCCTTCATAGAACCATAATGGAAGTCATTCAAATCTACATTATCAATAACAGGTGTTACAACAGTGGAAGAGTCTTTCTGGATTTCTGCTAAAAGTGGTTCAAGCCAACCTCTTGTGCATTCACAATGACTATCAAGAAATGTTAGCACGTCACCTTTCGCAACATCAGCACCTGCTAAACGTGCTCTGATAAGGCCAGTCCGCTGACTTAAACGTATTAATCGAATAGGATAGTGAACTTCAGCCAAAAATTCTTCTAACTTGGTTTTAAGAAATTCTCTTTCGCTAGCATCATCTACAAGAATAATCTCGGCCACCAATTGACGAGGTGATCGATTAATGACGGACATTATAGTCCGAATTAGTGTTGACCATGCCTCATTGTGAAAAATTATAATAACACTGGTAGTAGGCAAATCAACAGAATACTCCTTGTGTTCACACTTTTGATTACGGTAATCTCTTAAAGATCTATTTACAGAAATCATGTCACTGACCATTAAATTAAACTGATTAATTTTAAAGAGTTCCTTCTCTTTGTCTTTTAAATGCTTATCTACTTTAACACCTGCGCCTTGTTCCCCTGGTTCAGGTGGCGGATGAAGATCCCGTTCAAAGTAAGAACCCAAAACATTAGTAAACGTTTTCACAGGTAACTCTTTCTTAACGAGATTTACCTCCGTTTTGTGTGTTTCCTTAATTGGCTGTGATATATGAGCAGAAGTTGTGGATGGGTTACTTGTGACATAAAATACTGCTAAAGCATCAACTAGAATCCAAAAAACAGAAGTTAAAACAACGATTTTGATATAAGTGAAGGCTGACTTTGATCGAGCAAAATGTGACAGAGAGCGCCATGGAAACACACGACGAAACGACATTTATAACGAAGGCACAGTTAGAAGGCACATGTGATAAGAAAGTTGATAAATAGAAGAATGGTTTAAAACTAAATAATATTCAATAGTTAATCCATTTCATCTACAGATAAACACAAAAATTTAATAAAATACATTATATACAATAACAAAGAAAAGTAATGAGATTAATATCATTAACTATAATTTACAGTTAAAGTTCCAGTTTAATTTATCAAATTTAACCAACATTTCAAGTGCCGCAATTTTTAAATGCACGGAAAAATATTTTAAAGCTATACTTAAAAGCCTATATAACAAAAACAAAAAATAATTGAATAAAATTTACTTAAGTTAAGAACTATAAAGAAAACAACATTAACTCATTAAAGAAATATTCCCAACCTAATTTAATCACTAAAATTAATTCAAGAAAAGCTTTCTTTGAAGACTACACTAATATACATACACACACACACACACACACATATATATATATATATACGACCGCTATGTACCTTATGAAAGATGTATTAAATTCAAAAGGGCCATTTGTTTCTTAATGTGCGTTAGGCTCTTCTAAAAATCATACAAAATATATAGAATCTATTTTTTTTTATTTGGGGAATTTAAACAACTTCGAAATTTACATTTTTGGCTAAGTAAACTAAAAAACAAGCAGAGTGAAAAAAATCCAATTATGGATCCGCTATGCACCACACACAAAATCTAAAAAAGCGATTTTTGGATAGAAATTTAAGGCTAAATAAAAATCTTCAAATATGCACAAAAATCGCAAAAATTGTACGATTTAAAATTAGATACTATATATTAGTGAGGGATTCGGTCCGGTTAATCCGGTCAGATTAAAACCGGTCCGGTCCGGTTAAAGCCTGTTAATCGACAGGAGTCGGTTAATCAGGTTAAAATCCGGTTAAGTAATTCTATCTCTGATTTTCAAAATTTTTTGATTACAATGATTTCGATATTAGAAAACAAATGTGGGAAAGGGTGCGAAGATTCATATTGTAATTCTAGTCCTACTCTATATTTTCACCTTTAAAATTCTAGAATTGCAAAATTCGTGCACCATTTTTAAAAATATTAAATTTGTGGGAAAAGGATACATCAATTCCAACACGCTTAAATTCGACTTGATATTGCTACATGTATATAGAATATTCCAATCTATTCATAAAGTTCTAAATTTATTATTTAATTCTTATTTATGAACACCATTTGAGTATATATTTCTTCATTAAACTTTGACTACGATCATTCTCAATAACGCATACTTCATAATGTGGATATAGGTATCTTATTGCCTATTAAGAGACGAGAATATGTCGTAAAACTCCTTAAAATAGAAAAATAGGTAAATGAGAAGAAGATATTATTAACGATACGATATTGACCATTAGCTGGATGTTAACACATAGAAATAGACCAGTTTGATTTTGATATATAATAATTAAATATAGATGCAGCATAGATATTCATGTATGTAATCAAGCAAGGGCTAATGATGCTTAAGGATCCGGGTAAAATCCTGTTAACTTAAGAAGCAATCCGGTCCGGTTAATCAGGTTGAAGTACGTTGGGGCGTACAGCACTACTATATATATATATATATATATATATATATATATATATATATATATATATATATATATATAAATATATAGAGCATTTTGAATTTCAGAATAATAAATACCGAAAAATGCACAAAAAATCCACAAAAGCTTAAACATGATAATAGATATGCATATATCATTATTTAAAATATTTATATATATATTTTTTTTTCAAATAAACGTTTTCAAATTTTTACGTTTTCTTTTAAAATAAATCTTTTCAGTGTATTGAATGACTCTTCTGAATTGTGTAGTTTCAACTTCAGTCTAAAAATAATTTTCATTTGTAAGTAACATTCCTCTGCAAATGGCTAAATTGGCAATCCCTAAGTAGAAAGACTCCCTCCAGTCTGGCTAGTAATTAAAAAGGAACGACGTTTGCCTTTGTTACAATCACTTATTTTTCCAACTAATGGCTAGCTAGTTATGTTTGAAAACACGTATAACTTTGTTTATTTTGGCGACGTCGGTTAAATTTAGGAAGCCGAGTCGGGTTGCATTGCGCCCGAAAAGTTTGACCTGTTTAAAGAACTGGTTACAATAGCGTTCATGCCCTCTTGAGATTAGACTTATAGCAAAATTGTTTCAGAACAAATTCGGTATCGACAGGCAAATACTTCGATTTTACAGTTCAACCGTGGAAACTAATGTTTAGTTTGGGGCTCAAACTTGGAGTCGAACTGCTACCCTGAAGCATTTGTGATGTAATTTGATCTTAGATTTCTTCACTAGAAAATGGCTGCCTTAGCATCAATTGAATCATAATACGATTTGGAAGCCTCTTAAGCTACAGAAAAAACCCTAGTTTTAACTGAATTTTAAACATGCTGAAAACAAACCATGACTATATCTACCCCCCTTAGAGATTGTTCTTTGAAGCGATTTTCTAAAAATATTTAGAATGCCAATGGCGAGGTGGAAAGAGGAAATGTTAATGAAATTGTAAATTGAGAACACAAAGACACCAATTCCTTACTGCATTATTAACTTATGCATATTAAATAAAAACATTTTGTCCGCAAAGAAAGTATACTCATTCTCCAACAGTAAATAATAGCCACTAGAAGATGAACAAACAAAAATATATTCAATAATGCTATACATAGCTTGTAAAACACCATGTTTTCAGGCATATAAGTGAAAAGAAAAAACTAACACAATGCACAATTAGTTTCGCCCCATATTATACACAACTTCAGCAAAACTGTGTATTTAATATTATGAATCCATGCTAATATGGGATAGTTCGGAGATGAGCCATTGAAATGACTTGCGTCGACGCATTGCAAAAATGTGGGAAAATTTCAAAAAGCAGACTTGACTATTACGCTGCATTGTACGCAACTAACACAAATACTGTAAATACCATATAATATATAAACAATGTATTGAAAAATAAAATTTACATTAGTATTTTAATGTCTCTCTAAAGCTAAATCTAGGTTTTTCAACGGTGTAGTTTTTATTAAAAATCTCTAACAAACTCAACAGTGATCGAGTTAACCGATTAATTGAAAAATTATTTATGGAAATGTTCATAAAAATGAGCCTAAATTTTCGGAAAATATCCATCTCTTAAACTTGCAATAATAACAAAAAATATGCGTCTTTAAGCACATGATAATTACGAGCAGATGTGTAAAATTTTAACAGACCCCTCACAGAGATTCCGTTACACGTGCCTGGGTGCTAATCGACAACGCTTACACAAACACTCCAATTACAATTTCAGCTTTATTGTCTATTAAATTAACTAAAAATAATCAGATAGATTAAAAATTGAACAATGAGCAGCAAACGAAACAATGAATGAAATCAAGAAATCAAAAAATTCGCAAAAATAAATTTCCATTTGGGAATAAAGTAAAGTGCTGTTGAAATCACGCAGAATTAATGGATACTGTTAATGCAAATTTTTTAATTGATGCGAATTTACGAAAATGTAGACTAAGTGGGTGCTACAAAATTTATTATTGAAAAATATTAAATAGTAGAGAATCAATTACTCAGCGATGCTCCATTTCAGTTGCGGTGGGTTGACAATTATAGCACTGAATTAAAATACGTGTACATTGGAAAATTCGTTGAATTTAAATCAACGTTTTAAGGTTATTTCTGTTCTTTTTTCTTACCAGTGAACACGCTCAAAGTATTTAATTATTTATAAAACACATTTAATAGAATTGGATGAAAATTACTAAAAAAACACTCGAACAACAATTACAACAGCGAAATGTAAATGGCGCAAACTCATCGCTAGTTTACACATTAAATGTTTTTGGAAGAGCAACTAGAAAAAGAATTTGAAAAAATTCAAAAATATTACCTGTACTACATGTAATTCTCTAATAACTTTATGAATTGAAAAAATCAATATTCGTTAAATACATATTTTTGTATTTAAGAAGAGGTGTTAGTTAAAATGCTGAAACTCTTCCTTGAAACATGATACTATTTTTTCTTGTGAATTTAAACTTCAAATTATATTTTCGATTAGATACATATTCTTTATTGTATGTCCCTGTGTAGGGGCCAACTAAAATAGTTCTCATTAACATCTATTGAATGCAAAGTATAGAAATATATTGCTTAAAACTTTTAGTATTTCTCCAATCGCATTACATTGATTAAATCTACAACAAAATCAGAAAAGTACAACAGTGCATCCGCGATTATCAGGCTCGGACTGAGTGGACGACTACTGAAAAGTGGGCCGGACAATCCGAAAAGGCCGGATACGCCAAAGTGTATATATTTATGAAATCTAGGTCTTGATAATCCACAAAAACTAAGGTTAATATGCGTATAATCGCACAAACAGTAAAATTCAGATTTTCGGCACATTATTTAGCGATAGTTCTGGTTGTGACAACATTTGACATCAGCGCAAAAAATGACATGTACAACAAAAGCTTTGCAAAGTCAGATACATGTTGCCATGGAATTCATTGACCTAAGAGTAGCCATCTTGATAGCAGAAATCAATGGAATATGGAACAAACTAAAAACTTATATTGGCGGAAAATAGGAGGTTGGCATAATCGGAAAATCGAGGATGCACTGTAATCGGATTTACACACAATTAAAACGCTCACATTTTTAAAATTTCTATATGAATTGAAAAAAAAAGTTTCATAAATAATCGACCTGTTACATGATTTTGGATTTTATCGCTATATTTTGGATTCAATAAATAGTAAAGTAGTAGAATTTTAACGGCTCCCTAAAAACAGCAAAATAACGAAGACTCTTCTTTTTAGAGCACAATTTGCTTTCTGAAATAGTTCTATACGGATTGTTTTGTGGCACTGAATGCCCAAAAAATAATATTAAAACGCATAGTATTGATAACTTGTCATTGTAAATACCCATTTTTTAATAACTCTAACATAGGAAAAAGTTCTACAGAACTGGACGTCTCACAAATTATTTTCTTGTCAATTTTGTTCTTAAAAAATTAGCTCACTATCAGTGTTGGGCGATTTAAATCACTCGATTTAAATCATTTATTTAAATCGGATTTAAATCATGATTTAAATCAAAGCACATTATTAGTTCAATTATTGATTTAAATCAAGTACACTAAAAGAGATATACAAGTAATTTATTCTAGTTGTTTTGAAGTCATTTCCCTGATATTGGAATGAATTGGCAAGCTCTGGATATATTTTTCTGCATGTTTTTTAACTTCAGTTTATTTAAATTACATTAAACTATTTTATTTCAAAAAAGGAGCATCAAAAGGATTTCTAATATTTACAAACTTGATAGACTGTCTGGGAACAATTGAAATTTAGAAAAAAATCGGATTTTTTTGATTTTTTAAATTTAAATCGTATTTTTTCCCAACACTCCCTAAAAACCATTAACTGTTCATGTATACACAATAATTTTACAGACATAATTGTAGTTGTGCATTTATCATAATCAAAGCATCCCGGAAACAATCCAAACTATCTGTAACAGGTGGTGGTGTTAGGCCTCTTTTCTGAAGAGCTGGAAATTGCTCTCTAAAAATCTCCATGTCAGATTCTTCAGCACATAGTGCCAAAAGTATTGGTCCTAATCAATATTTCCGCGTCATTCATTTTGCATCATGACTAAATTTTCAATGTTGCATGAATGTCAGTATGAGGCAACATCATACAACCGAAATTGGAAAACTTGTCAAAAATTGAAATATGTATTATTGAGCATCGATCATTGCACATGTGGTGAATCATAATTGGCAAAAAAACTGAACTTGAAATAATTTGCAAATTAAAAAGTTTAATTTATATATATATATGTATATATATATATATATATATATATATATATACATGTATATATAATTCAATAAACAATTTGAATATATCTTGAATGATGTATATGTTCCAGTCTATGAGGTCAGTAAGGTTAACTACAATGACTCAGATATACTTATTGTTATTGTTGTATGTTGAATTGAATGTTTGTATTAAATTCATTCGCAGTATTACCAATATTAATTAATCAAAATATCACCTTATCGAGAAAAATAATATGCGTAATAAATATCCGCCAGAAAAATATTTTCTAGCATTTTATAGGGATGAGGTTTACATAAATTATAGATAACTTGTTGAAAAACAAAAAATTAACAAAGGATTTAAAAAAAGGAAATCATTCGTTTGACAGAAATAAATAACTTGTATTAATAGTTAATTAGGGATATGTTATTTGTTCACTTGATTTTGTTTACACATGTAAGCAAAAATCAATACACGAAACTACTTAATAGAATACAAATCACTCAGTGCAACTAGAATAAATTGTAATAACTGGATGTCGGTTACTCGCGAATACTTACAAACACGAGTCCAAGTTCTTTAGTTGAATTATAGTTTAGTTGTAATAAAATGCTAACATATTTGTAACAAGTGTTAACTAACCTCGTTATAAACAATTATTTATTTGTTTCTAACCGATTTTCCAATTTCGATTCTTTTTAGGGGTGACATAGTCTTATTTGACGTACATACACAATACATATAACTGGGGTTAGCAACCAATAATTCTTAGATATTAACGATAGCTTTCACCATTAAACTCACAAAAAACTATCACGTGAAATGATATATATGTGATGGTTTTCAAAAAATAAACACTTATAGCTCATGTAAGGGGTAGCACACAGGGTAATTTGCTGTCCATTGTAATTGTGCAAAGTACATTTTCGCATCACACGATCTCTATTTTTATGGAATTTAATTGATGTTGCTTTGAATCCCCATTTGTTTTGGTGTAAATAATTGGTAATCGCAATTAGATAAACGGCGGAATTATTTTAGTCTGACAACAGGGACGAGGAAATAGATTGCTGTTAGTTTAAATTTTTCTCAATCCAAGTCACTATCCCGCTTTCCGCGGGATTTTTTGACTTTGCGACAACAAACAATTCAAATGGGCTTTCGATTTTCTGATTCTCTGAACATTAGGTATGGTCAAACCTGAATTTTTATTTAAAATCGAAATTTTCATTGCAAACCAGTTAGTACTTTCAAGTACTTGAGACAAAACGACAATTTTTAGCACAACCATTACGAGGGAGTACATTCATCAATGCAAGTGTGAATAGTCCAAGAAATTAAATATTCCAGTTAATAGGCTTAGACAAAACTGCGAAAATATGAACAATTGCGTTGTATCCTTAAAATAACACTGTAAAGTGTAGAATTAAAATACAGGACACACTGTATAGGTAGAACCATGAAATAAAAAACGAATATAAATAATTATCTTATCAATTACTAGAATCAAAAATTTGAAATTGATCAAGAACGTTTCATTAGATGATTTTGAGATAAACTTGGTCAAACGATACAAAATAAAAATCATGGCCTATAGCAGGAAATTGCGATAAACGTGGAAAAAATTTCATTGCAATTTCGAAACCACTATAATACAATAGGCTCTCGTTAAAAATCATACTTAATCATGACTTATAGTTCAGTTAATAACAGATATTAGGAAAAGTGAGTGCAAAATTATATAAGCTAAATAAACAGCTACTTTATAACTTATGATAGCCTACTGACTAATGAAACGATGATAAAATAGCATACCATTGACTCCCAACTGTATACGTGTCGCAAATGAGTAAGGGCAATGCAAACAGTTGTACAGATGTCGACAAGTGCGTTTACAATTTCATCCAACGCAAATTAATTAAAGACATCATAAATGTTTGCTCAGCATTGAAGAGCGAGACAATGGTCGAATATTCAGTAAACATCAACAACTATATATATATAATTTCATTTCGACGTGTTATTCGTCATGTGCTCCAAAAACGTCACACATTTTAAGCATTTTTGGTTAAATTATACACGCTGATTTTAATGGAATTCGATATAAAATTGCAATTTAACAAAGCCAATATTTAATAAGTAGACATTAGTCGACGCTGGCGCTTAACAGGTTAAAGACTATTTTATAAGTATCACAGCGTGCTTCAAGTTCATAAAACTGGTAAAACGCTGAAGAATAACCTAGATGATATTGGTACACATCGTTGTGGTGGCCCACTCGAATGATTTGAGTAGTCAGCGCTGTATTTTTCGAAATGATCTTATTCTCAACTTAATCGCCTATGTACTTTATGGCGCATTTGCATTCCGAGAACTTGGAATTTATTGTTTGCATTCTTTGTCTAAAGATTCTGGCTCTGTGCAAATGCGGCGAATTTAGTTCCAAAAGAAAATATATTTTGTGGAATTTCAATCAAACCTCGTTTGCAAGCACTTCTCAAGTTGGCAAACAATGTAATGGCCTCCAATGAATGGCTTTTGTCTGTCTTAGCAGTAACCACTCAAGTAACACACGCAAACATTCATTAAGGTAGAATTAGTGGCAGGATAGTGGTGAAAATTGACAAACTATACCATATCTCAAAATTTGCATGAGACAACTAATGAGCATTCCTCTAAACAATTCTGCTAAAATTGGATGCAGAAAAGGTATTATTTACTGGTAATAAAGCATTTTTCACAACCCCCCTACTTGAAAAATGCTTAGCAACCAATATGTTTTTGCTTGGTTACGTGCCTATATTTTCATTATAAAATAATAATTTGACCATAGAAAGCGAATGAACTCATTCAGTAAGCATTACAGAAAGGAAGTTACAAAGGGATTATTTGGGATAGCAGCTGACATTTCAACCAGACGATGTAAGAATTTTTCAGTTTTTGGCCGTTTTCTCAAAACTAATTTTTTCCACTAACCCATGTTTTTTGGTGCATGATTACTAAAAAACTAATACAGATATCATGTTGAAATTTGGTGTATGCATTAAGCATGTATTTGTGCAGGTCCTGTACCAAAATAGAGTGGTTTCACTGAATACTTAAAGTTTTATGAAGTTCATGCATACATAATGAGGTTGTAATTTTGAATTCGATCTGACTTCAAAAGTCAAAATTTTATAACAAATACAATTATCATAGCAGACCACTGATTTTGGTACATGCCCTAGAGCAGCTCATAAGCTATCAGCATGCAAAATTTCATTACAATTGCTTAATATTTGTGGGTACAAGCTTGTACCAAAGTTATGTACCATTTCGGGAACCGTTCGGCCATCTTTGATGACCTAATTTGCATAATTTATGCAAAAAAAAATTGCAAAAATTTTTTTAGTCTATCAGGATGCTATATGCCAAGTTACAATAGAATTGGTTGAAAAATAATGATTTTAGCCCCTTTACCACTAATTCTACCTTAACCGAAAGTGGCCTTTTTGCCAAAAGTGTTGGCCACCCTCGTTTTAAAAGCTAGTTGTGTTGATTATTATAAATTTTTGAAAAAACTGGTCAAAGCTTATAGAAACGTTAGAAATAGCAAAATGGGATTATTTATTTTACAAAATGTTACACTAGCATTTGTTTAAAAGCTGAATTACATGTGTAACGTAGTTTCTAGTCAACCTAGACTTCGCATATGGGACTATCGACACTTATCAAACAGTAAGAACTCTGCGATCTCATCTGTCTGATGATAATCTCAAACCTTACCCAAGAAATTTACAACCTTGCCTATTAAAACGTACACATCCGAACGTTCGTATTCAGGCTTAAAGATTCAATAGGCTCACTTGGTCTTTCTCTATATGTACATAATACTTCAGAATTATAATTCAAGATTTTGTTCAAATTTTCCAATATGTTTTTAAATCTTGATAAAGCGTTTTATTTTCAAACAAAAATAATTTAGTTAATTTTTTTCTGTAAAACGAGGTCACAATCTCAACCCCCCTCCAATTTCAAAAGTGTTAAACCGCCCTGAACTAATGTAATAAATATGCAAAAATAATTTCATTTTAATACATTTAAGAGAACACGATCTATAATTTGAATTATTTATGTTAACATTCTTACGAATTTTGTTTCCTCAACTCCTTTGAAGTTCTTGTTTAATTTCATTTCGTATATACAGTGAGAATTTTCGAAAAATCGATAAACATTTCTGAATTTCTATACTAAACATTAAATGGAATACATACATAAATCCAAGACAGATTTTTGAATGCCGTTTTTACATATTTATGATCTTATATGTACTTATTATCGACGCAACAAATGGAATTTTCGGGGATAACAACCTAATTAATTGGTAGAAGACCTAGTTCATGTCATAAATGAATATAAATAATGCATGCAGGAATACGATTTACAGTCCTTCAAATAACTCAATATCAATTCCCACACTGCAGCCTACTTATTGATTAATTCCAAAACCAGTTCTAATGAAGGAAATATATCATTCAATCGTCAAGTGTCAATTTATCAAGTTGCAAAGACAAAACAACAGAACCTCTAACATAAAAAACATGCAAATGGCTAAAAAATGCAATAGATTAAACTATAAATAAGGAGTGGTGAACTTACTTTGGAGCCTATAATCTTCATTGAGTCAAGTTCGAGTTAAAAGCAACTGATCTGGAGGAATGAATAGAAGTTTCTTATATTACACTTTTGAAAGTCTTCATAAAATGTTAGGTTTAGTTTAAATTACAGAGTAGCTTGGTCAAAGTTTAATTAATATAGTTATAACTTTCCAACTGAGCATTAGCCAATACTAAAAATTGTTTTCTGATCGTTAGCACGCTACAATTTCATTAAGTTGACCAAATTGCATTGAGGTTGATTTTTAAATTCTATGGGCAATAAAGGCTTAGCCCTGTGAGGGTATTTCCGTCATAGTTGGCACAATAAATAATTTTCTTAAACAATTAATCGTTTTTTAGCGAATTTTATGCAAGAAAACAGATTATCAACGTCTCCAGAATCCAGTAAAGTCCCATGCTTGACAATTATTAGACAAGATATCGAAAATACAGCTTTAAATGAACAGTATTTGCGAAAACGGCTATAACCAAACAAATATGAGACTTAAAAAGTTGAGAATTTCTATTTTTAAAGGAGGATGATTTGGTTGAATTCTTGTTATGCAAAAAATTACTCCGATTAATAACAGCAGTCCTCATTTTTGAACAATACTCATTTTTCAGTATAGCTTTGTGCCACTAGATATTTCAGGTCCTAGTCTAACCCTCTGTTCGAGCCCCGTGCAAATTGTTCGAAGCCTTTGTAGTATAAACTGATATGAAATGCTAATCAATAACATTATTTTAACACCCTAACCATTCTATTGGGCACTATATAAAATAACACCTGCTGAGTACTACGTGAAATTATGTCACACATTATAAACAAATTTTATTGACACAATAAGTAAAAATCCAGTTAGATATGATAGTACATTCAATTACACGAACATATTTTGGTTTGAGGTTAGTCAATGACAAGACAAGAGCTACACAATTCTTCCTCGTAAATTGCCCCGGAAAAAAAGATCGATTATAGGTGAAATATTTTGTTCTTGTTTGCGGCATCCTTGGTTACAAATGGCTCTTCCAACTTGACCCGCTAGACCTGCTGCTTAAATTTGTTGTGACAGAAGAGCTATACCACTGCACCATTGGTGATATCACCAAAGACTTTCTGAGTTCAATGAGGGCCCTCCTAACCGTTATTTTTTGCTGAATTACAAGTTATTTGCCAAAGTAAAAAATTGTTCAAACATGAAATATCAACGTTCAAAAAAATGTTTTGTGCTAACGACGCCTTTGGCATGAGTAGCTGTAGGTATGTACTTTTCAATCAATTTTATTCACCATACATTTTTCAGTATTTTTCAGATAAATAACAATACATGGCAAGCATTTATGTAAAAATAATTCTCGAATTTTGAGACTGATGTAAGCCAGAAATAATCAGCGAGTTTAGTTAATCTGATTGCAGCAGATATCATATTGTGACACACAGTCACATAATGCGCTGTCTTTGTATATTTTTTGAAAACTTAAATAAATATTTAACTTAGTATTATATTTTCAAGGTTTCTGGTTCAGTGCTGAAATTCAACATTATAAAATGAGCATCAACAAATCTTATCTATTTTTTAAAACTAACTTCAGTAACATTAACAATTACGCGCCAATAATTATTATCATCTTGTACGATAGTGTTATTTATAGTATTCTCTCGAGACATTAAAACTTTCTATTCCAATTTAATGGCTTCCCAAGACGTTTTTAGGAGAAAGTTCATTTCTACTACTCGAAACATCCGAGTTTATTATATGACTTCGAGTACTATGATTATGAACTAAACCTATGCTCTTTATGCATAACCCACTGTAATAATTATTACACTTCTTCGATTAATAAATCGTATTTATTTCAGTAATCTCGAAAATCCGTGCATACATGTTCGATTATATGAAAATGCTTAGTTAAAATAAATAAACCAAATCTTTGATAGAGAAAGTGTATAATGAATCAAAGTCGAAGCGTAGCTACTCAAGCGATAGAAAACTTTAGATTAACTAAATGGTAACTACTTGTGAAGATACACAATGACACTTGTAAGGGAAATACAGCAAAAGCAGAATTGAATGATTTATGTACTATTGTAGAGAAATGTAAAATAAATGGGAAATTACTTGAAGGAATGTTACTCATCATGTCTTGGCAGATTAAAAATTCTTAACACACAATAATCCTTCGTGAAGGATGCATAATCTCAAATTCTACTGAAAATGTAATTAATGTTCGTGTTTTAACGTTTAATCAATGCCATGACCAAAATTAAAGAACAATATAAATTACTTTTTAGTTCATTCTAACCAACATTCTCAAGGGTTCTTAATTCTTGGCAAGAAGGAATCTTATTTTTTTGGAATTTCTTTTTATATATCAAAAGGGTTTCAAAACTTTCTCAGCCTCAAACGATGTAAAGCATCAAATTTTTGCAACCTTTAAATAATTGTTGACATAAACAAAACGAAGTTAGACTAGCAATCCAAAAAATCCAATTTACAAACTTTAGCCTATGTTAGATGTTGCCTAATTTCGACATATCAGAAAACCTAAATTTAAAGTTTGCATACACCTTAATAGCACTACCTAATATTTTTGTTTCAACTACTTGATACTTTCTAAAATGAAATTATGATTAATATTCATTGGAAAACTAAAAAGTTATTAAAACGTATGAAATTGTAAATGGAAAAAAACCTATTAAATAGAAATTTGCTAAATGATTACTTCCCTCAGTTAGAGTGGAAACTCTAACCTTCAACATTTATAAAAAATCTTGAAATTGTAATATTGCTAGTCCATGTTTAATCAAAGCTATAACAAAATTCCTTAAATACATTAAATGAATATAAAGAGGTGTTGAAATACATAAACTATTCTTTTAAATAAACGCTTGGTTTTCACGCCCACATTATTTATCACTCAAAGCCCCAGAAACACCGAAAGCAGCAAAATTTAGAAAATCTTTGCAGTCCATCAAATAAGTAAACTCACCAGTCATAAAATGAATTTCAATTGCAATTGAATATGGTTCTTTTATGAAGAAGGAATTGAAGTAATTTTGCTTTGAAAAAACTCTTAGTTATTTACTTTGCATGAGGTTTCTAATGACCACAATTACACAATTAGAAAATGTTATATCATTTGTAATTTTCAAATTGATTTACCCAAAAATGAACAAGCAACCACTTGTGTACTAGCGACATATTAAATAAATTTAGCGTCAGTTAGCTGAAATTATTGAAATATTTTTGAACTATGTTAGTAAAGTAAGTTCATATATTACTTATCAATTCAGTAATACCGTTACTGTATTATAGCTTGGAGTAAACATGCATATTAGTTTCAAAATTCAAGATAATTTAGAAATGAATAATGTGCAGTAAACTAAACGAAATTTAATTTTATATTTGAAATGAGACGTCCGCACTGTCAATACCACATGTTTTCTTGATTCCTGTTGCAAAATCTAACTAGAAATCATATTAGTAGTCCTAGCTCAAATTATATTCCCTGCAGTACAATTTGAGAAGTAAAACCACCAAATGAAAGATATTCCAAAATAGATATGCATAAAAACTTTTTGTAATTATATTATAACATTGTGAATTAAAAGAAATAACTTTAGGAAAGTTCTAGAGTTCAATTCCTATAAGAACAAATCCGATTTTTTAAACAATTCGTTATGAATATGAGTGTAAATGGGCGGGCTTTTTCTTCACACCCAGCCTACTGATTTCAGAACCAGGATCCGTCCATCAAAAAAACATTAAATTGTATTACTCATGTAAGATAACTACAATATAATAATTGCACCCCAATCAATTACATAACGCATAATCGCTCTATTAATCGTATTGAAAATACTTGGCGTTACAAAAACATTGTTTCAGTTACTTAAATTATAGTTCTTAAACTCAGTGTAATTATCCCTCCTAAAGCACATGATATATATTTATTTTCAAAAGTACGTAAATTATCGGCCTATAAAAAATGCGATCATTTAGAGTAATTGTTGGACCACATCATTTACTTTTTAAGTGAAAATAACACTCCTTTATCTTCAGCGTAGCATATAAATATTTGAATAAGTAAATATAATTTTTGAAGAAAGTGATTTTGCCGAAGAATTTCTGAATGTATCGTTCTTTACGTGTTTGTGCTTTAATAATAATCACTGACTCGAGTGGTAAACTTTATTAGATCTGTACTGGAGTATCATAGCAAAAACCTAGAAATGAACAGGTTGTGATTCTCTATGCTACAAATAGTCAACTGACTTTAATATAAGAATGATTCGGTTTAATCAGTATTCATATGGGACTAGGTATGAAGCATGCTTGAGGAAGTGAAGCTCTAAAATGGGCAGAACAAAGCAAGGGAAGCCTATCATTTGGTGCTTTTACCAGAAAGCCGAAAATTCTATATCCTCCATCTTAATGCCAAAGTTTCCATGCGTTAGTTGACGTAGCGATAAGCTGGTTTAGAGAATATGTAAATAAATTCTATCCGTTTAAGACCATTTGCACGAATTCGAAAAATTCAGTAACTCCAAACATCAATTGTATATTCTGAAAAATTTTGAACAGACTTGGCAAAGTCTAAGATAACGGAAATGCATCGAAAATGTCCCGTGAGTGAAGACAACTGAAGTCTATCAGATGCTGTTTTTTGTCATAGTAAACGTAAAATTTAAATGAATAAAATACACACATTTTATTCAGAATAATACCATATCTGAAAATACAATTTAAATGAAAAAAACAATTCATAAACATTCGTTTTATGCAAAGAAACAGCGAGTACAATTAAATTATTTTTGGAAGAAAATTACACTAAATGCGCTTATTATACTTTGTCTCATCTGAATTCAACAAAAGAGCAAATTAAACACAAGGCTCCTATATCACTATTATTGTATTTAATAAACAATACGGTCAATTCTGCTTTATCCGTATCGGGGTTATCCGGATTTTCGGTTTCTTTGTATACTGTCTTTAGTCCGAATTTTATTCATTGTGCTTTTCTCTAATAAAACTATTGGGTAATTCGAAACCTAATCCGTAATTCATTGTAAATTTCTGGTCAAAATGTCACTTCGTATAGCAATTGTACCCGCTTAAACCGAATGAAAATTTGAGCATTCAGAAATTTTTTAAATAACCTAATTACTCATTTTAGTAATCGTATAATATACACAAGTACACGCGGCGCTGTCACTCATCACGAACGATGCCATAACTGCGCCTTTTGTTGCTCATCATTCACTGACGATATTTAGTACTGATAAAAACGATGGATGAAAAACAAAAGCATGTAAGCAGGACTTTTCAAGAAAAGTATATGATAATGTTTTGCGAGAAGCATCCTTCAATGAGCCAGAAAGATGTTACTGCGAAATTTAAAGTAAAGCCGTCGACATTGAGCGATATCTCAAAGAAGAAAGGTAAAATAAAAAATTTGTTAGACAACCCTCCCGACGCATTTATTTTGATTTGTGAATTTAATACACTGTACATGTGTAAAAATATATTCTTGATTCGTTCTGTAAAGCGAGGATGTCGAAAATTGTTGACGCAATTTCGTGATTACTCTCAACAGGCATCCTTGTTAAATCTTGACAGGTTTGATTCCACTACGTTTGCACCCCTGCAACAAGATAGCCCGACCATAAATTCCATATTTTCAATGATATCGGAGTTGAAATTTTCAGATTCTACCAGGAAACGGATAAAGCTGAATTGTCTGTAACATAAATAATTAAAAACATTTACTTGACATAATTATGTCAGCACAAGCAAATAATTTTGTAACGAAATTTGGAAAGTTGTGTGTAATAACTCCTGCTAATGTTAATTAAATGGTGAATGCAAGCATATGCACAGTAACATTTAGTAAAATTTAATTCTGAAATGACCTTCCTTAAAAAAGAAGAATGGAGAACACCTTAAATGCTATCTGTTTTCAATATAAATATGGGTAACTAAGCATCATATTCAGATTCTGTAAATTGAATTAACAATCTTTCCTGAATAACTTTATACTTAATTAACATAGTTAACACAATATGTTAATTTCTTGCTATAATAGTGATTAAATGTTATAATAACGATCTCGAATCCTCGTTTAATTTGCTTGAATTTTTGTTTAATTCAGCCGAGACAAGTGCATTTGGCATAATTAGTACATTATTGAAAAAGTTTGAACATCGATTGGTAGTGATTGAAGTATAAAACTTTGCTTTTCATTTTTCAACTAAAGCCATTTCCGGACAACTGTAATTAGCAGCAATAGTGAAAATAACACAAAGACAAAAATTGAATTGGTTTCATCGTCAAATGGTAAAACACATTTTTGTGTTCAACGTCTCATATCAAATGTAATTTTACCTAATTTGTAGACTTTCCGATAATGTTTATATTTTCCAACTAGGCATGTAGATTTATTCCTGAATATTTATCAAGTTATAAATTCCACTTGATAATACATTTAGGTATATTCATACATAATTCCGATTAAAATAAGCGAAAAAATGTTGAAGGATCAATTGAAAACAGTTGTGTTCAAAGAGGTCACACCTGTTCAAACAAACACATATGTTGAATGTTGCGAAATTCTAAAATTATAAAATATTTGTTTTAATAAAAAATGTACCATTTTTTACAACCAGAAACCCTATTTAAAAAACGTTTTAAACGCTGTCTGGTACAAAAAACCAAGACTTAAGGCCTCTCTTAACTACACGAAGCAGCCCCAACTTTGTCACCCGACTTTTTAAGGAATTTGTGGAATGCAAAACTTGTTCCGTCTTAACTACACGATTTAATCGAGCCGACTTTGTCGAATGGTTGTCTTAACTACCCAACTAAATCAGCAAGACTTTTTAAATGTACACATTAAAATATACAACTGATACTGAATTTAATCTCACAATTTTTTATTGTTTTTTAAATAGCATCATTGGTGTAGCAAGGGAAGAAATAGGAGCGCATGCCTCTCAAAAAGCCATTAAATGCGAAAAAAATATTGTGGTCATATCCAAGCCAGATCCATTAATACGGAATGATTGATTTTAATAGACAGCGCAGTGCTATTGAACTCGTAAGAAAAAAAATGTTTGTTTGTTTTAATGGCTAGTTTGAACTACTACCTAAAATGTTAAATCTACTTTATATATATATATATATATATATATTATATATATATATATATATATATATAATACACAATGTTTTATTCTAATTATGAAATTCTTAATTTTTTTCATCTGATATTTATTAAAAGCGTATATTAATATTTTGTTGTTTCATCAGCATGTTTAGCTGATGTTTATTTTGATTTATATAATTGGTAAAACTTTCAAATTGTTAGTGGTAACTTAACTACCCACATTTTAAGAATAATTTGGATTGGAGAAAGTTGAGTTGTTTCCGCAGCACATCAAAGGACTTTATAGGATTACAGCATAATGGCATGTGTAAAACCTATCGCGTATGTTACCAATAATAATAAGTTCAACGGTAATTATCGGCAAATGGTGGATTTGGAATTAAATTCTCTATTTGTTTTAATACGCTGTAATATAATTCAACAAGCGCAAAAAAGAAATTTAATTTTGTATATACAAGCATGGAGTCATTTTGTTAAGGAGTTACTCAAATTAGCAATATGTGTAGAAAATAAATAAAATGTTTTAAGAATTTTTTTTAATTAATGTTATTTAAAAATAATATTTTTTAATAATTAAAGTTAGATAACCTATTTTTATTGATTTCATTATATAACATTAGTAAAAGTTGGGTGTTTAGAACACCCAACAAACAAGTTGGGTGAATAGAATAAATTTCCGTCTTAACTACCCGATTTAATCGGGCAAATGTGCATTCCACAAATTCCTGACAAAGTTGGGTGAAAAAGTTGGAGCTGCGTCTTAACTACACGATTTAATCGGGCCGATTTAATGGTGTAGTTATGACAGGCCTTTAATAGTAATCTATGGTAATACTGAAAAAAATAAAACAAAAGGCAAGTGTAAAATTTTCTTTGAAATAGACAGGAGTTTGAAACAGAAATTTATCCTGCCCTGTCCGGATTAGCATGCACTTAATCGTGAATTTCTAATATAGATTTTATGGGGATTCGGCTTGATCTGGAATTTATCCTGCCAAGACTTATCCGGATTTAGTCTTCCCGAACTAGCCCATACTAAATTTAAGGTTGTTCAATACAGTAGCACATGTTAATAGTCAGCTGCATTTTCTAAATATGACGCTAAGAAAGTGGTCAACTTGTATTACACATTAAAACGAGGACAAACCCATTGATGCGTCGAAATAAAAAATCCCTGAAAAGTTTGAATGAATAAGACTATGCAATATTCTACCTTGGAATAACATGGCTCTAAAATTCCTTATCAATTCGTTAAGCTTGTTCAATTGTCAACGACTTTTATACTGATGACGAGGGAATTTCTTTTCCCATGTTACTGTTATCTAATTACTTTGATCTCATCACATTTTGAATTCAACACAACATTTGGGCAGTTCGAGTTAACAATAAAATTCACCGAAACTTCAAATAATTGACTAAAAATAGAACAAGCAGAATTTAAAATTTAATATAAAGATGACATTTCAATGCAAAATTAAAATGACAATTTCAATCAAAAATCATCCGTAGAAAGATTCGTTTTTAATGCATAAACATAACACTATAACAGAAAATAACGCCTGCACTCTACACAGATTGATTAAACAGTTATATTCTATTCACCTTAATATTTTAACAGGCGTAAGTGTAGTCATCGCCAAAAATATTCACTCAATTACTCAAATATTAATTGCAAGTACTAGTAACACAATTTGAAAACGTTTAGCTGTGCTACTGTTTTATTAAATTTTCTATTACACAAAAATTAGAAATACACCCAAGTCAGTTCTAATATTTATAAGGTTCGTGAATTTACATGATCAGAGATATTTTGTCCATGATAGTATTATATCAAAACGGCAAATTTTTACAATAAAGTTTTTTCACAGCAGGTCGCACACTTCGTGATATTCAATGACCTACCATTATTTAAAACCAATACTTTGCAAGTAGAATTCCTTTGTTTGTTATGTAATCTGTAAAAATTTGTGATGTTCACATTTAAGGTTATTTCCTATATTTCCTATATTAGTGCTATAATTAGTTAAACATTTATACATGTATTATGAGAATGGATTTTAAACAATTCCAGTGACATAAGTTACAGAAGTAAACAAAACAATAACTTGATGCAATTGTAATACATATTAAATCTAGAAATAAAACTATTTATTTTTCTTCACGCATGCGCATGTATCTATTTTTAAAAGAAAACAAAGGAACTATTTATAAATGCAACCATGTTCTGTCAACATTTGCATAATGCATTGTGAATTTTACCACTGACCCCGAGATCAACAACATGTTATTTATCTCGGAGTCCACGGTTTTACCCAATTCTTTATGAAAACAAACGGTTAATTGATTTTATTAACTGCGTGATAGCGAGACAAAGTGTGGCACACTTGTTTGAAGGGGTGATACAATGTCAAACTTAATCACCTGGCACACTTGTTTGACGAGAAAAATTAAAAGCGATTAGATCGTTGAAATCAGGGTGGAACACAAAATTGAAGGGGTGATACACGTTCAAAGTTATCGTGGATTTGCGTACCGAGCAATTATGTAATTAAGTTTAACACACAAGTTTGACCGTTTATCACCCCTTTTATTCTATGTAAAGGTGACGTTCATTACAATAGATGTATGACTGAAAAGTACTAAAATATTCTTAATGTAAAATTTTTACTATATAATCTATCCCTATTATATGATTAAAATTAGGTATTTCGAAAAAATGGGTCAAATTCTATTTAATATCGGTTATAGTTTGTATTCCGACAGCATCGATATCTCAGTATAGAAGCTAAAATTCTTCAAAAAATTTTGAACGAATAAGTAGCGCTATTTTAGCAAAGTGCTACGTTACATAATCTTAGACCCAACTACAAACTAAAACTGGATTTATCAGGGAGAGAAAAAGTTGATAGGCTAACTTTCCTTATATTAGAGGACAGAGTTCAGAAAGTGGAAGGGCTGACTCCAAGTTTGAAAAATTAATAATTGCAAAAACCAATGCGATATTCGAAGCAATTTAGAGTTCTTAGGAAAGTTTTGAAATATTACCCTTTCATGACAGATAACAACTAACACGAATTTTCTACAATTGAAAATAAATAATCAAGAGTCAAAGTACCATTTTATTGTATTAAACGGATATGTAAGGACGTAAACAGGAGGCTACGTTCCTGATTCGTACGCATGAATATTTAAAATTCATTGAATGGATAAATCGGTTAAAATTTACATTCCGACTACAGAAAAGTGTAAGTTAAATTTAAATTTTATTATGGGTATTGACGGGGCAGGGAGACAATGTATCACAAGTTCCTCTGCGCGATTATTCACACTGCACAATTGGCCATTTGCGATTGCAAATCTGCTGATTAGATTAATCGATTATTTTTCGTCGACTAATCAATTACAGATTTCAGTAATCATTACGGCACTATTCACTTAAACTTCACAACGATCCATAGTGAGAACCCTAAATGGAAAATGATATAACATAAAAATCGTGAATGTCCAAATAACGAATAATATCAAGTAAAATTACAACTTATAAGCCACATATATAAAACAATAAGAAATTTTGTTGCTTAATCTCTTATTGTGCATGCGTGTGTGTTTGTATGTGACCCAAATCCTCCTTGGACAATCCGAAATATATGTACATGGGTTTACAGCTAAGCTAAACTTTTTTTAACATAATAATAAAACATCACGAAACTATAATCGCAGAACCAATATGCATTAAATCAACTAAGAAATCGTTATTAAATAACAAAGACATCAACAGAATGTAAATATATTTCTATAGCACAAAATTAACAGTATGACTATTGTGTGAATTCTCTGTAATATGCACATATATGCTTCTAGTCTCGCAGTGCTATTTTTGGTCCCGGTATCTGGCCCCAGTGCCTGCGGGACCAAGTACGGAAGTGGGTCCAGGTACTAATCACGCACAATTCTACGGACAATGTGAAAAGCGTATTGAAATTAGTACTTAGTATGTGCGAAGCCGGTGTGGTGGTTCAAATACAGAGCTATCAGACCCAGCTCTCCGTCGTATGCGTGGAAGCAATTCAGGAATGACGTCAAAGAAGAAATGGGTGAAGAAGGTGATTCCGTTAGCCTAAGGTGTACAAAAAAATGACAAATGTATATTTTTCTTAACTCACTTGCTGACTGAATCCACTTCAGATATTGATAATTCAGACCAATTGTTATTGATTTTAATTAATACAGAAATTAAAAATGGTAATTTACATATATTGCATTTCTTGAGTTAAGAGCTGAATCATTTCATATTTAATCGGAGTGCGATTTAATTAATTAGAGCTTCATATACCAACTAGACAGGAGAAAGTGTTAAAAGCAATTATAAGCATTTCTTTATATGATTTCTTTTTTGTTGGTTTATTGGGATGACAAGCAAGTTAATGAGGGATTTATCAGGGAGAGAAAAAGTTGATAGGCTAACTTTCCTTATATTAGAGGACAGAGTTCAGAAAGTGGAAGGGCTGACTCCATTGCTTCAGTAATTGAAAAAGTTATCAAAGAATAGGTTTGGAAAGAACGTATTGTTACCCTTTGATTTGACATGACAGCAGTAAATACAGGTATCTTCGACTAGAAATAATGCTGGGAAAACCACTGATTTATTCAGCATGCCGTCACCACGTCCTAGAAATCCTACTAAAGGCAGTTTTTTCAACATATGAAAAGAATTTCAATTGTTTACATAACGTATATGGGAACAAATACACTCATGCTTTCAACAAAATAAGCTCATTAAATATTTGTCAAATTTTAAAATTAAATATTTAAGTGCGCTTGAAGGACTAGTGTAAAACAACAATATATATATATATATATATATATATATATACAGTACTGGCCAAAAGTTTGGGAACACTTTCCAAATTTAGAAATTTTTGTATTTTACAATAAAAAACGCAATTTAGAAACAATATAATAACACAATGTAGAAACAATATGATAACACCGTGTAGAAACTAAATAGTTAATTCAGAAACACTCACTAATATTTTGTATGTCGGCTATTATTGGCCAAACACGCAGCAATGTTATTTGACATTGACTCGACCAGCTTTCTACAATAATCATCAGTAATCTCTGTGCACGATACCACTTTAATTTGCTCTCTCAGATCGTCGAGTGATGTGAATAGGCGCTTTCTCAGACAGTTTTTGATGTGATACCAGCAATTTTCTATGACGTTGAGGTCTGGGAGTTTTCCGGCCAGTTCTCAAGCAGCCGAAAGTCTTGTGATGCAATCCACTGTTTCACAACTTTGGCGCTGTGGCAAGTAGCATCATCTTGTTGTAGTAAAGATGTTCCGCGAAGCTACATAAATATGGGAACTTTCTCCTGAATTATTTTGAGGTAGGCCTTGGCTGTGACTGTCTCATTATGAGGAACAAAATGCAGACCAGCACGCCCATTCGCAGTTATAGCACTCCAAATCATTACCGAAGGTGCTGAACATACAGTTATTTTTCATGTAAAGTGTGTTGAATCTTTGCTTTCTTGGTCGTCGAACGTGTGCCCGCTATGATGTAAACTGGCAAATCTTGGATTCGTCACTAAACATTACTAGATGCCACATTTCAAGGGTATAGTGTTGGTATTGCCTGCAGAAGCGCAAAGGTAGTTTTCAATTGACGCCTAATGGTGCGTGTTGATACATTCTGCACTACCACACCTAGATTTGCTTTGACTTCAGAAGGTGAAGAGAATGGATGATTGACGACGTAACGGTGAATGAGACGGTCAGTCTGTGATGTTGACACTTTTGGTCTTCCAGACCGCTTGCAAGAGGAAAATTTTTTTAGTTGCTGATAGCGAGTAACAAATCTGGATACCAAAGATACTGACACGCCCATTCTAACAGCTATAGCGCGATAATTGTACACCTCCTCGTACAAGATATGAATTTTAGCACGATTTGTTGGTGAAATTTCACTACCACGGACAGGGATGTCAAATTTGTTTAAAACAGTTTAAAACAGATGAAAAAAACACTGTTTAAAACACCTTGAAAAAACCCATGTTTTTTCCTATACACTTCTGATTAGAATAGGAAAAAGGAGCAGTGCGATTTTGCGAGGCTCGGTGTTCTTAATTGTGCATGGCCAACCATACTCCGTGTTTCTTAATAACTACCAAATTGAGGCTCGCTGCTTCTTAGTTACTGGCCGTTTATTTACACAACGTGGTGTGCTACTGGCTATCAGCTACAAGCCAATTAATTTCAAATGCTTGTGCAGTGTTGTACGTGCTGGTTTGCTACCACGAGCGATGTCAAATCAGCGCAATTTGTTGTCATTTCTGTTTCTTAATTACTGGCCGCTTATTTACACAACGTGGTGCGCGCCTGCCTATCAGCTACATGTGGTCTTAATTGTTATTAACCCGTGTTCATATATATAGGGGTTCTTATAAAAAATGCGTGTAATTTATCTAATTGATAATAATAATTGTTCCACTAACTAATTTCCACTCTTATGTATAATATTTCTCAGATCTTTGAAATGCCGCGTCAAAAAGATCCTATCTGGCAATATTTCAATGAAATCCAAGTGAATGGAAAATCGAGGGCACAGTGTAACATTTGCGAAGTTGACATTGTTCCATTAGTAGCGAGAATGCAAGGCCATAAATCGAGATGTAGAAGCACAAGTGAAGATATTCCGGGTCCTTCTGCTGCTAAAAATGTATGTATGCGCCAGACTACGCTTGGTTTGATAAGCACCAATACTGACAAACAGCACGCACTAGATTTGCAGCTCACTCGATATTTAATTGCGACCAACACCCCTTTCTTGGCTACTGAAAATGGACAGCTGAAGAAATTAATCGAAATGCTGCGACCAGGCACGAAAATCCCATACCGCAGAACAATTACAGGTCCGTTGTTGGAGGAAATATTTCAGTTGGAAAAACAAAAGGTAGTTAAAAAAGTTCAAGGACTTCCTGCCACCGTTGCAATTGATGGTTGGTCTAATGTTACGAATGATCCGATAATTGTTGTCTCGTTTTATGCTGGTGGTAGCTCGTACCTGATAAATACAATCGATACTAGTGGCCAAAAGCATACAATGGATTATCTTGGTGAACTTCTGGAAGAGCAGATCCTAGAAATAGAGGAAGACTGGAAAGTGAAAGTAGGAAGTTGCGTATCAGATAATGCTGCCAATATGTCTGGAATGCGAAAAGTTATCGAAAGTAGTAAACCCGATCTTCATGTGTATGCGTGTTTAGCTCATTTCATGAATTTGTTAGCGAAGTACGTTGCCCAGACTGATTGTAATAAACAAATTAACAACAAAATCATAGCAATCATGAAATTTTTACGCAATAATCATGCTGCTTCAGCTGCTGTAAAAGCGAAAAAATTCTCTAATGGCAACACTTGACTACTTCCAGCAAAATTGGACAACTATAGTATGTATCGTGAATGAGTGCTTGAAGAAAACAGACCAAATTTACAAATACATGGAGGAAATATCGCTGAAACGTTGTGCATCAGATCAGTTACTCTTGTTGAAGCCAATTTCCGATGCATTGAATAAATTTCAGTCTAATTCGTGCCTACTTGGTGACGTCGTAGAAATATATTCGGAATTGAAAGAAAAGATATCTGATGAATACCAAAGCTTAGTCGCCAAGCGAAGCGAACAAGCTATAGCACCTGTGATTCTGGCAGCTAATCTCTTAGACCCAAGATATAAAGGAAAATCTCTGTGTCCCGCGGAAGTCACCACTGCTATTTCTTACATTAGAGATCTTAGCAAAGATCACATGATGGAAGAACTTACACGTTTTATGGCAGATCACCCACCTTATTCTGGTTTTAGTGGTATAGGTATTTCATCACCTGGTGCTTGGTGGAAAGCAGGCATTCGTCTCGGTTTTGATGCCACCTTTGCAAATATGGCTGAAAAGTTGGGATCGGCTGTGTGCAGTTCTGCTGGACTTGAGAGACACTTCTCAACAATGGGATTGAGTTATGGCACGCTTAGGGCAAATCTTGGCGTTGCAAAAGCCCAAAAACTTTCTTTTCTTTATAAACAATTAAAAGAATTGCTGTTTTTTATTTATTTAAAAAAACATTTTCATGAAAAAAACATGTTTTTTTCAAAAAAACAAAAAAAACTTGTTTAATTGAGGAAAAAAACACGAAATGTACATCCCTG
>CABFPE010001177.1:42160-53389 GCA_900660155.1 Hofstenia miamia | reverse complement strand
TGGCCAGTACTGTATATATATATATATATATATATATATATATTATGTTGTTTTACACTAGTCCTTCAAGCGCACTTAAATATTTAATTTTAAAATTTTACAAATATTTAATGAGCTTATTTTGTTGAAAGCATGAGTGTATTTGTTCCCATATAACGTTATGTAAACAATTGAAATTCTTTTCATATGTTGAAAAAACTGCCTTTAGTAGGATTTCTAGGACGTGGTGACGGCATGCTGAATAAATCAGTGGTTTTCCCAGCATTATTTCTAGTCGAAGATACCTGTATTTACTGCTGTCATGTCAAATCAAAGGGAAACAATACGTTCTTTCCAAACCTATTCTTTGATAACTTTTTCAATTACTGAAGCAATGGAGTCAGCCCTTCCACTTTCTGAACTCTGTCCTCTAATATAAGGAAAGTTAGCCTATCAACTTTTTCTCTCCCTGATAAATCCCTCATTAACTTGCTTGTCATCCCAATAAACCAACAAAAAAGAAATCATATAAAGAAATGCTTATAATTGCTTTTAACACTTTCTCCTGTCTAGTTGGTATATGAAGCTCTAATTAATTAAATCGCACTCCGATTAAATATGAAATGATTCAGCTCTTAACTCAAGAAATGCGATATATGTAAATTACCATTTTTAATTTCTGTATTAATTAAAATCAATAACAATTGGTCTGAATTATCAATATCTGAAGTGGATTCAGTCAGCAAGTGAGTTAAGAAAAATATACATTTGTCATTTTTTTGTACACCTTAGGCTAACGGAATCACCTTCTTCACCCATTTCTTCTTTGACGTCATTCCTGAATTCCTTCCACGCATGCGACGGAGAGCTGGGTCTGATAGCTTTGTATTTGAACCACCACACCGGCTTCGCACATACTAAGTACTAATTTCAATACGCTTTTCCCGAATACATATAATCTAATATAAAACTTGAATAATTTCTTCAAAATGTGAAATACATTATATAATTTTCTAAAATTAATGCAACACTAATTAAATATTCAACTGAAAATAACAATTACAATGAATGGTAAATTAAAAGCTGCCATGCGAAAGTGCATAGGAAGTGTTATTTGAATTATGTTAAGCCATTGAAGTTTTCCAAATATATTTAACATGAATTTTATCATATCTCTCATAATGTTCATCCTCCCTTAGTGCTTAATTTTCCACGTATCGCTATTCTACTACATCCATTTTTTGTCAACTATCAATATTGAGCAAGTTTCACGAAAAAATCATCGAAATAAAACAAATCATAATTAAACAATGCCTTATAAGATGAGAATCAATCAAGAATTCCACTAATTGCGAATTATTTCATGAGAATTTTAGATAAATACAACTTGACATGCAATTAAGGGTAAATTCATATTATAAATAATGAAATTATATGGTTTTAATGAAAATAAAGAAAAAACCTAATCAAAAAGTTAATCTTATATTCCTAATTGATAAAATTCATTTACTGAATAACTGCGTAGAGTGAATATCATACGTATTTACACCTGAAATATGTACGAGTTTAAACTGCTAAAATATTTAAATACATGGCGTTTAATTCACGTTACATTCGTCTTGTCTAAAATACCCTTTGTCAAATTTTTGAAAAACAATAAAAAGGCAAAATGAAAATTATAATAGATGTGTTCCTATCCTAAAGCCTTAACAACTCCAATAGAGTCTTACCACTGAACAAAAACACAATCACAATCACAGGAAAAATATGTAGTGAAACATAAACCGATAGATACTACTATCGTCAATGGAAACAACGCAAAGCCCCACAACATCAGCTCCATTTCTGATTGCCGACATGCCATGATTATTCTTTGCAGGATATATTGAATATATCCATCCTAGTGTGTATCTTTGAGGAACCTTGTTATGGTTCTTCATTGATTTATGCTTTAGCTTAAGTACATATCACCATTAAAAAGTAAGCTTTTTTACTTATTGAATATTGATTGGCCTTATTTAAATAGGAGCAATTAAAATATACCAAATCGTAAAAAACAATTGAAATTTGCAGTATTAGAATTCGTATACGACATTTAGAGGTTGAGACATTCTAAATATAGAACAATATACATTATTGCCATATTGATTCGGTGGGATTCGAACCCACAATCTTCTGTACATGAGTACAGATGTGTTTATCTTACACCACGAATCAGAAGGGAGAACCTTTCATGGAATTTGTTATATGTCTCCCAGAGAAAATTTTCCGGATCGCGATCATACACATCAAACTATTGAGTGAGGCATTATCAAACATTTCATATTGTACCTGAAAGCTTAAAATTGGCGAACTTGTAGAATAGTGGTAAACACAAACCCTTCATATATTAATTGTTTTTTAACTCGTGTAATCTCAATTAATTCCATTGTACGAAGCGTAGAAACTCCATAGAGCAAGTAGCCATATTGGATTTGAATAACTTAGCGGGGGTTATTCATGAAATTTTGAAATGTTTCAAAATATCTAGTTTTTATATATTTCATGTCTGAAATTTTCAAAAAAATGGTTGCCAACTCTAACGAATTTAAATTTTACGAACAAATATACGACCATATATTTACGAACCCAAATTTTACGAACAAATACACGAACTTATGTTTACGAACTTAAGTTTTACGAACATTAATTTTACGAACTTATACAGCATCCCCGTATAGATTAAACAAGGACAAGGTCGAAATTTGTTGAAATTTCCTTATAATAATTAATATGAGAAATTTAAGGAATACTTGGGGTTCTCACGGGGGAATTCGAGACGAGAGCGAGATTTTGAGACTGTGAATGAAACTTATTTTTGAGTCGAGAAATGACAATGAGACTCGAGACTTTTTTGAAACTAGAGGTTTGTGAAAACTTTGGCCAAACCAGCAATAATTTTAAGCAAACCTAAAAGTTATTTATTTTAAAAAAGAAAATTTACCATTTTGTGTTTGTTTCCAATTAAGCATTGTTTTTTCAAATTTTCAAACTGAGACTGATACTTGGGAGTTATTTTTTGGGATAGGCTAAAATATGAATATTGAATTCCCTGGTTCTCACTGCAGCTCGATATCCAAATACAACCAAAATTTAAAAAATTACTTATCAATTTACAATTCGGTTGTAATAACTGTATTCATGTTTAATTATTAAATTTATTAATTATAATTTAATTTTTTAAGTTTTGTTTGTATTTGAATATCGAACTAATCGTGATTATCTTTCTTCAGTGAGATCCAAAATACTCTATCATTGTAAATCAAAGATTTTTTAATTTATTCATTGAAATTTTAATTGTTGTTTCGTTTTAAGGAAATGCCTTTGCCACCCACATCAGTCATTGATTCTCTATCACCATCTGTTGCCACGCGAAAATTTGCTGCAGCAAGAGCAAACCCAGGTAAACAAAATATTGTAGGGTTATTCATTCATTTTTTATAAAAAAATGTAGTGTATTTGTGTATATAAGCAAGGCCTTGTAAATATTGATTTTAAACAGTTGAAATTGAAAGTAGTTTTAAGATTGCAATTTGATGTGTTAATTATAGAATTTCCTTGTAGTTTATAGTTTTGTCTCTTAAGTTATTTTTTTAATTTATGCATATAAATAAATATATATATATATATATATATATATATATATATATATATATATATGAAATAAAAGAAAACAACAAGCATATTTACAAATGATTTTCATAGCACAAATTCATTTAAGAGTATCATTATGATTAAAACAAGTAAAAATTGAAGGAGATTTGTGGTCCAGACAATATATTGAAAAATGTGGGTAATTAACAAAATTAACCAGTTTAACCAAACGGCGAGACGAAATTCATTTTTGTTTTCCTAAGAAATCTGACTAAAGCATAAAACGTTGAGGAATTATTGATGATGTTATTCATAGAAGTAAAGGGTATCTCATTCTTCTTACATTGATCGACTAAATCCAGTCGTTTTGCGTTATATCGTAGACATCTAAACACAATATGGCCAATGTTTTCAATCTCGAGGCATCGTTTGATACTACAGAAACTACATCCGATATTTTACTTAGATGGTGATTTAAAAAGTTGACCTGTCAGAGCTTGAGTGAGGGTTGATTCAATCTCTGCAGGGAAATGTGAGTACGCCTCGTAATCAAACTTAAACTTTGAGTTTTGATGATATTTCCTGCCTGTGTTACTGAAGGCTTTGCATATTCTTACATTACATAATCGTAATGATCTCGGTGATTTCTAAGGAAGAGCACTCTTCCAAGTTTTCACGCTATAAACTATTTTAGGAATAACGACTTGACGATAGATTTCCCTAAGATTGATAGAGCCATCTCCAAAAGTCCTACAGCTAATCAGCGAGATGGCTTTACGTACTTCTGAACAGATTCGAATTTGTTCTTTAATGTCGACTGAATTTAAGTTTGTAGTCCAATGTCAATCCTAGAATTGTAATGTCGGATGAGGTTATTAGATTATTGCCACTTTTAATACTGCTGATAGCATCCTTTCGTCGTGTAAAATGACAAAATTGAGTTTTGTCCATATTCAGAGTTAGACCTTGGTTACTGGCCCACTCATTAATACTTTCAGCTGCATCTTCAGCCATAGTACGCAATTCAGTTATGGGGACATGCCTATCTTCTGTAAACATCGCAGTTAGGTCGTCAGCATATCCAATGGCGTAACCTTTTTCATTAACTATAGAGGATTCCAAAGCACTGGGCTAAGGATACCCCCTTGTAAAGTTCCACAATTCGATGTAGCGCTTATATCCAGATACTTTTTACTCGTGACTACACGAAGGCTAAGAAGGCTTTCAATAATTGCTATGACGTAAGGAGGATTGTAGGCCGCCGAAAAGTCGAAGCTTATCAACAGTGTTGAATTCATCATTGTCCATGCGTCCTCTATGTGTTCAACAATATGAAGTTAGTACGTCATTTACCTTTGGCTTAGGCTTTCGAACAAAAACAACTATTGCCTGTTTCAGGCTGTCAGAAAAGTATCCTCTATTTAGACATGTATTAAAAAGCAAGCTGAGTGTGTAGCATAAGTTATCACAGAGAGTGTGCTGTAGGTGTTCAACTCTAATATATTCGTAGCGACATGCCTTATTTCTTTTCAAATTGCGAATATGATAACTTATTTCTGCAGGCGTTACTGGAGTAAAATCATTTAGCAACGAGTAAGTTGGAATGCAATAATTTGGAAAACACAACTCTGGATGACTACTGGTTGAGAAGAAATGACTCATTAAGTCTTCTTGCATTTCGTGTTCAGAGGAACAGCGCATGACGTCGACTTTGAGATAGCAAGTAAAATCATCCCGTGAAGTAGGCGATTTACTAGTTTGCAACAAAATCTTCCATGGTTCTTTTTTATTATTAAATAGACTTGAATAATAATTCGCCTTGGTTTGTTTAATACTTCGTTTAAACTCCTTCTGCTTCTCTTAAAGAGGTTTGTCAATATCTTGATCTGTGCATTTGGATTGTTTGAATTTCACATATAACTCTTTCTTCTCCTTTCTGAGTCTTTCTAGTTTAGGAGACTACCACTTATGGTATTGATTGTGGGAGTTGTATGTTGAAATTCGCGTACAAGTGAAGATTGCGTTACTATACACAGCCTGTTTTGCTGCTAAAGATGAATTAATTTCATCTATTGAGTCACCACTAGGTATCTGAAAGTTTTGATATACGATTTTAGCAAGCTCCATTTGCACGACTTCCATTTCAGCTTAGGATATTCAGTCTCTATGCATACTTCCGGAGCAATTACAATTGGTTTTTGGCATAAAGAAGGATTGTTAATCTCAAGTAATCTCCAATTATATGCGGTTGTGTCCTTTCTTGTACTAAATGAAACATCTGTATAGCTCGATCCTAGGTGCTTCAAACGTGGATCCTTCAGTAGGATTATTTAGCAATTGTAAGTTGTGACTGGCAGCAAAGTCTAAAAGTTTTCTTTAAAATCATTGCGTGATTCATCAAAGGCGTCGTTATGTGAATTGAAGTCGCCGCAGATTAAAGAGACTTCAGTACATGTCGGTTCTATCATTGTGATAAGGTAATCAATGTTTTTGTGGGAAGGATTTCAATAAGCATTAACTAAATTGAGCTGATCGTAGATGCTAATAATAACAACATCATTGTGAAGTAACCTAACTTTTGTAACAGATGCGAGGTTGTTTGGCACTACAGTAGCAGTCATTGCCTTGTTTTGGGATTTGAAAACTCTGTATCCATCAGGTAATCTTCTATTAGGTGATGACATTGGTGGTTTTTGGAATAGAAAAATGTTTCTTCGTCTGAGTTGCTAAGACATGCTAAGATCTCCAATACATTGTTTACGGATTTTCCAACATTAGCCTGTACGTATTTGATCATTGTGCTGTACGACTTTCACAGAGACGCCTAACTTCAGATTGAATGTAAAAATGATTTTTGCTCATGCCATAATCCGTATTTTCAATGTTTCAGAAGAGCTGAGTTTGAAAAGTAGGACAGTTCCCACTAAGGGTGTGATGGCGTTTACAGTTTGAGTAAAACCGTTTTGATCTGATACAAAGTCCACATCCATTGCATCCATTGGAAAGAGCTTTAGAATGATTATAGCCCGCTCAATGGCTGCATCTTTCTGGACTTAAATTGGAATAAGCTCTAACAAGATATTCATAATCGTCTCAATCAATTTCCTGAAGGACTGTGAAGAAATTCTGATAGCCGCTCGTAAATATTTAGCATTAGGCTTGTTTTTGAAGAAGAATACATAATGAATGTCCTCCTTTATAAAGATGTTTGGATTGTCAATGATCAACTGATCCCCAAAGCTTTCCTTGTTTGTCCACAGTGGAATTTCATAGATGGAGATACTAGGGTCCTTTTCTTTCAGATTTGTGTATTCCAGATTAGCCTTATCACGAGTTTGTTGTATGTCTGAGATTTTGTCGAAGTCAACTTCAGTGATGGTTCCCGTGCGCATTTCGGTCATTTTGCTAGGTTGAATAGCAAGATGTTGTTCTTTAAGCTTGGCGGACAGATCATTGATTGATAACTTACAAGAAAGCTTCGATTTTTTCTTCGAGGTTTGAATTTTCTCAGAAAGTAAATTATTCACAACAGCAGCAGAGATTTTAATTCCGATACTTTATCCTTTAAAGAATTCAGTCCCGTACCAATAGATTTGAGAGTCTTCAGTATTCCTGATATGGAAAGATCTTTACAGAATTTGCACGTAAACATTATCTATGTTCTGAAGAGATTTATATATCGATTTGGCTATATTTGTTGAATGAGATAAGTGTTCCCAGTCTTCACAGAAGGAACACTGCATGGATTTCTCGCCATTTTTCCACTTCTCATAATTTCATATAAGACCTACTTCAATTCTTTGGAATTGGTTATTTTTCAGATATAGTTCATATAAGAGAATTTCATGTGAAATTAGTATTAAGAAGTGCTATGATATGTCATATGGTTCCCATGTGACGACCTTGGAATTGACTGTTATCTGAATGTCAAAAACTAGAAGTTTTTCAATTACAGGATGACTGTACTGTGTCATATTTATGTTAAAGTCAGTGATTAATAAGTAAAATATAAATTGAGAATGTAACTTAGGAAATATCAAAACTATTAACAAATGTAATAAAAAATTGCGAAAAACAGTAAACCCAATGCTTCAACTGCAAAGGATTAAAAATAATATAAATTTAGGCAATCCATAAAGGAAATAAGGATGAAATTATAAATAAGCATCCGGCATATATTTAAGGACATTGTCCTCATTTGGTATGAAATTGGTTAATTAGCTGATAATAATGGAAATAGTAATAATTTACGAAGTGTTTGTTTTAGTAGTTTAACACGATATTAAAATGGTTACAATAATGTTATATTGCTGAAGCATCATTAGAAAATGTTTAACATTATTTTCATATATTCATTATCTAATAATAAATTTTTTTACTACTTTGATTAAAATGCTTAAATTTTATGTACTATAAAATCCACCCAATTCGATAATATATAACACATCATTTTGTCACTTCACTTCAAACTTGATTTCAAGAAGTATCGCTAATCCTGGAAATGAAGTTGCAATTGTAAGAAAATCTCAATAATACCCGTTAGGTGGTTCTTTCCGTTTATTTCAAATTGAATAAAAGTTGCTTCATTTACATTTTGCAAAATTTCATTAATCTTTCAATTACTTTGAAATGGTCTCTTTTTTGATCAGATGTTAACATTACAGTAAGGATTTCAGTGTAATTCACTTGATAATACTTTTTTATATGAAATATGCTTAGAATACAGCTGCGAATTCGGATCGACGAAGTTTTTCGCTCTTTGTGGTTTTGGAGGTGTGCTATCATGTGGGTTAACGCATACGGCCGTTGTACCTTTGGATTTGGTCAAGTGTCGTATGCAAGTTGATGCTGCAAAATACAAAAATATGGTTACTGGATTCAAGGTTTCTGTAGCTGAAGGTGGTCTTATAGGTCTTACCCGCGGCTGGGCCCCTACATTAGTGGGTTACAGTGTACAGGGTTTGGGAAAATTTGGATTTTACGAAGTTTTTAAACATCTCTACAATAATATGTTAGGCGAGGTATTATTATTTAATAAAATAGTTTAGTTTTTTTATTACAATACCATTGATTTTCTCTCTCTACCCTAAATCTCATTATAATAAATAATTATAATTTTAAGACAAAAATATATTTATAAAGAGAGAAACGAATTACTAGAGATCTTGAACACGTTCAATTTCTAATTGATATTCTGTTATATCATTTTCGTTCGAAATTTGTTATGAAGTTTCTTCGTTGCTGTAATATTTATAGCGGCAAATAGAGTCGATAATTGGCTTAAAAATGATATTCAAAACTAGTTGTCCTTCACACTCTATAGTCACCCACTTCTGGTATTTTAAGAGATTCCGTATATTTAATGCTCGATATAATGACAGTTTATATTTTACTCCTTTCCTTTACATCATAATGAAGCAGGGCTTCCCATTTTGCTGTTAACAGCAAACAGCAATCTTTCTGCTGTTAACAGCTTCGATATTTTCTTAAACGGAATAGATAAAAAATTCGTAGATAGACCCCGACATTGCATGGATAGGTACATGGGCGTAAGCTGGGTTTTTTGATAATGTGAAAATATTGAAAAAAGCATTTTCGCATTTATTTTTAAAATATTTGATTTTTTTGCTGAAAACTCTTATAAGTAACCAATTAAAATGAGTTTTGAAAACCTTAGTGGAAGCTATTCCACCATGTCTCTCTTGCACTCGTCACTGGATAGGAGACAATAACATTGTTTTTAAACAGAATTAACATAAAGGTAATGTACTTTAAAAGAATATATTAAAAACTAAAAAGGAACTTCACTGCGATTTTTAAAATTGATAATATATCTACAAAACATAACACAAAAACCAAAGCGTATCACTATGCAAATCATCGAATGATATTATATTCGATGCTTTGTAAATGTTTTGAAAATTGTACTAAATGAAAAGTTGATCATCCTTTCTAGAAGTTGATAAAGAGCAAAAAATTAAAAGTTATAAATGTACACAGCACAGTTGTGAAATGATTCACGATAATAAATGAATATTCATAAGCGTCAAAATATAAAATATAATTGATACGTTGAAACACCCTCAATGTGGGTTGTTGACGTACTGCAATTATCTTTATCAACACTAGTCTGAAATCAGACTGTCTTTAATATGCTTTTGTAGGGAATTAAAGACACTGATAGAGTGTGAACAACATAGATAAAAGGCCAATTTTATTTCCTATTTTAAACAGTGCATGTGTTCAAATTCGTCCTAACAAACTTTGAATTTTCGTAAGAAGTCCTAATCATTAGAGAAATTGGTCGTAATTTATCAAAATTCAAAAATCCTGATTTATTTTTCTGTAAATGATGTGAATTTAGGAAAAAGCGTTCCTTTGGCGTACTGGTGTATATCTTGCTGCTAGTGCAAGTGCTGAATTTTTTGCTGATATTGGATTAGCACCATTTGAAGCAACGAAAGTTCGCATTCAAACGAAGCCAGGATTTGTTGCTCAGATGAGAACTGGAATGCCTATTATGTACAAAGAAGGTGGAATAATGGAGTAAGAGGCTGTTTTTACAAACAAAATTTCTAATATATATGTATATATACATATATATATATATATATATATATATATATATATAAACACAGCACATGTTAAACGTTTTCGATTTAAAAAAATCATAAACTTATCATCAAGCTATAGAAACCTAACACAATCATTAGATTTACTTTTTGAGCATTTTAAGCAGAATGGTTATCCCCACAAATTTACTAAAAAGATTGTAAATGAATGCTTCTCTAATCAAACATTTAACAAGATTATTAGAAATGAAATCGAAGATCGTGAAAAAATCTATTGGAAATTGTCATATATCGAAACATCTAAAAAAATGCTAAAATCAAAACTTAAAATGCTTAACAAAGATCTAAATAGAGTCAATATAACACACATTTTCAAATCATTAAGAACATATTATATTATAAAAAACAATTGGGAGATTTGTCTATCAAGGACGTGGCAGTTAGTAGTTAATTGTTTGTATGACTGCATTAATGTATGCAAAAGCCAAGCCGCAATATAATTAATTAGCTGCCACTATGTAGTGACTCTGACACTCAACCAAGTTATTACTACTAACCCCCGGTAACCCATCGCGGTAAGCTGAAATTATGTTACTAGTAATGTTACTAATAACCTACTGGTAAGTATATTTAATAATAAGAAGTAACCTGCCAACCCAGTAACCGAAAAATCTGGTTTAAAAATTCATTCTAAAGTAAATCAAACCTTCTCGCGTTTTTTACGTTATAATTTCTAGCATAATTGTTGATTGTTGAAATAAACGTTTTTGATAAAAATGTGTTTGTACAACGCGCAAGTATGCGTTTATTTTGTATAGAAAGCGCAAGGCTGTGGATCATGCTAACTTTTTTTAAAATTTGTTGTTTCAGGTCAAAAAATCATATATCAAAATACTAATTATATTTACATTGCCATAATTTAAAAGTTACAAAAGGTGTACTAAGCGCAAGTGTGCGTGGGAATTGTACAAAGCGTAAATTAGCGGGTTCTTAAATTGTACAAAGCGCAATTATGAGTATATATATATATATATATATATATATA
>CABFPE010001177.1:14384-39068 GCA_900660155.1 Hofstenia miamia | reverse complement strand
TTGTCCTTCAAGGAAATCTATTAAAATTATTCCATCCTTATCCCAAAATACCGTCGCCATATTCTTTTTAACTGACCTTTCTGCTTTGAACTAGAGAGGCCCAGCAGATCCTCTTGGCAGCCATTGTTTGGATTGATTTTTGCTTTCTGGGTCGTACTGGTAAATCCATGTTTCATCGCCAGTTATGACCCGTTCATAAAAAATGGCCTCATTTGCTTCAATCCTAGTCAAAAGGGACCATGAATGATCTGATCTCTGAGCCATCTGATCTGGGCGCAACGCTTTAGGGAGCCAACGCGCAGAAAGCTTGCTCAAATCAAGATCTTCGGACAGAATTGAAAAAGTTGACCCAGTTGAAATACCAATTTCATTGGCAATTTCAAGCACTGTTATTCGTCTGTCTTCCTCAACAAGATTTTGCACAAGCTCACGATTTTGAATATTTCTTGATGTGGATGGTCTTCCTTCCCTTGGATCATCTTCAAGCTCTTCCCTACCATCCTTAAATCGCTTGATCCAGCTATAAACAACGGCTCTGGAAGGAGAGGAGTCTCCATAAACATTGTTCAAGGCTTTAATTATTTCGGTAGGTTTCCATTGAAGTTTTGTTAAAAATTTAATGTTTGCTCGGACTTCAAATTGGCTCATCATGGAGGGTAAAAAAAAGAGTCATGTAATAGGCAGCGTAACTCTCTGAAGGACAAAGCTAAAGTGATGAAACTTATCAAAAATGTTCGAGAGATATCAAGGTCACGATTATACATGTTTTTACAGAACTAACCAGGCTCATTTTGGATTTATGGCATTTGTCTTAGAACATTTTGAATGCCCCCCTCGTATCTGTATGTATATATAATATATGCTCGTTTGGTATTATTTATGTTGTTTAATGCATTTATGTTTTTCGATAATTCAATTTTTCCTATAAAACATTGTTGTTAAAATGTAAGATATATCCCATAACTAAAATACGTTTTCGGCTTAAAGTATTTTTTGTTTGATTTTATTGTATTAAGTAATAAAGTGCAATATAAAGTTCAAATATAAGAATACCTTTTTTTTGATTCTACACTATAAAAATATTTAAAAATTTGAAAATAATTTATTTTTACAATTTCAGTTTCAAGGAATCTATTTTTTAAATTTACCATTCCTTTCTTTTTAGATTCTACAAAGGTCTACCNTTTCGGCTTAAAGTATTTTTTGTTTGATTTTATTGTATTAAGTAATAAAGTGCAATATAAAGTTCAAATATAAGAATACCTTTCTTTTTAGATTCTACAAAGGTCTACCTCCTCTCTGGGCCCGTCAAATACCTTACACGATGATGAAATTTGCCTGTTTTGAACGTACCATTGAAATCCTTTACAAGTACGTTGTTCCTAAGCCAAGGGCCGAATGCACTAAGCCAGAACAGTTGGTTGTTACTTTTACTGCTGGTTACATTGCCGGTGTATTCTGTGCGATTGTATCACATCCCGCTGATACAATTGTATCAAAACTTAATCAAAGCAAGGGTAGCACTGCTAGCCAGATTGCAAAGGAACTTGGATTTGCAGGTGTGTTTGTACATATTAAATTATTTCATGTCTATTATTTTGTATATACATGTAATAATCTCCACAAACAATGCACTCTACTATTACTGAATATGGTGGCTATCCTAAGCATTTTTATTGTTATTGTATAATAAATTATTTGTTATTTAGTACTACACTCTGCTTCAGAGATAGAAGTGGGGCGGTTCGACCCGTGGGGCAGGGCGGGTATGGGGTAGGATTTTTCTAAAATGGGTAGCCATGGGCAAAACTGGGGCAAAAACACTTTTTAGTTAAGAAAGATTCAAGTAAGAGATTGTAAAAGTATATTTTTACATCAAATTTTCTTGCTAAAAACATTTGATTTGCTTGGAAATTTAGTCGCTTTTTGAACAATTGATTATTATACATTTTAGCTTTGATGACATTTGATTCTATTCAATATCAGCAATTTTCCTTTCATAAATGTATTACATACAATATTAGCTTTATAAAAAACTCAAGAGTGCTAAAATTGAATTTCATTTTGCTATCAATAATGTTATTAATATGCATTATCATGACGTTTGTTATTGGATTTCTATTGGAAGAAGATGATATTTATATAGTAGAGATGATATTTTGTAACTTCTGAGAAGTAAGGATTCAAAATATTTGAGTGGTGGTGTGGTGTAGTAGAACAAATATGGAGGAATATAACATCCTAAGTAATTTTGGAGCAGAATTTTTTAGTAGGCCCATTTGGGGCGTTAGAATATGAAACGTGGAGCAATGTGGGGCAAATATCAAGACGTGGAAATGGGGCAGGGCACATATTCTGTGGGGCGGGGTAGGGCAGTTCACAAAAATCCGCCCACTTTCATCTTTGCTCTGCATACGATAATGCCGGGATTTTATAAGAATTGCAATAATGACTTGGCCTTGAATCATCGTATAATGTATTTCATTAAATTTTTACATTAGGCATTGATCCAATTATGTAATGAATTTACTTGATTTAATTTAAATCAATTTGTTTTTCATAGGCAATTTGTTGCAAATTGTTGTTTAGGGTTATGGAAAGGTCTTGGCGCAAGAATCTTAATGATTGGTACTCTTACTGGACTTCAGTGGTTCATTTATGATTCTGTGAAAGTTGTTCTCCGTTTGCCACGCCCCCCACCACCAACAATGCCAGAATCTCTTAAGAAAAAATTGGAGGCTAAGCAATCTTAATTCGAATCGTATTTGTACAGTATCATCCTCCTCTTAATATAAATTTATCGATTCTTTTTGTTATTAAATTGGTCATTTCAACCAAGAGGTTGAATTTGATTATATTGATCACATATTTTTAATAGTCGCTCATATCTAATATTTATGTAATTGTACTTTTTTTCATTTTACCATATTGCAAGCAATTTTCACATTTGGACATTTTTGGTAGGTATTAAATCCTTCATTTATATTTTTTTTCATTTTTTGCACCGAATTTTGTCTAGGTTATTTTTCATTTGTTAATTTAGGATGTATAAATGTGATGACAGTTTTATGTTTAAGTAGGATATCAGTGCATAGACTTCAAATTTTGAAATGCCATTCTCATTTAAGGTAATGTCATTGTCGCAGACGCCTGTCATAGATTCATTGTTGCCACAACATGCAACTAGAAAATTTGTTGCTTCAAGGGCTAATCCAGGTAAATGATTTTTTAATTGTCGTAGATCTATGTGTTTAAGTGTGCATAGCGAAAGTTTGGCGTATACCACCTCCTTAATGCATAAAAAACTAGGGTTTAGAATATCCTTGCTATATAGAGCCTATAATGCATACATACCGGAAGATGAAACAATCTTTTGGCAGTTGTTTTTCGAAAGAAGGACCTTTCGATTTCTAAAACTAGATTAGATTAATTTATTTCTGTAACTAGGTTAATGATAAATTATGATTTTATTGCGTCATTGACCGAACAACGGTCTATTGCAATACGAAATGAAATTCTAGATCTCGAAAACCCGGATTTACGCGAGTAATGGAATGAACCAACTAAATATTTGGTGTACTTTAAAACACATTATTTTATCTAATGTGAATTATTATTGACAACTTTCTGTTTGCGTGAAATTTACGTGCTAATTTTCAGTCTATGGCTTATTTCATTTTATAAGTTACCTTACAAATTCAATCAAAATGCTGTCAAAATTAATCATCGTAAACCTCAGCTTAACATTGGCTGTCATGTATTCCTACTAAGGGGTTAGCTTGTGGTAGTTTTCCACAAGATTAGTGGAACATTAATTTAACAATTAACCTAATTTAACGGCAGTGCAATGGGAATAAGTATACATTGTGTTTTGACAAGGTCTTTAAAACAGCGTTTTAGGCAAGGCTGGACACATCTAAAACTAAAAACTCGTTCAAAAAATATAGTGTAGAATTGGTTTTCCTAGGGTTTTTAAGTTTAGTTCTAAGGTCACTATACTTTATATTTTGAAAACTTTTTTCACTCAGGTTTTAAGTGCTTTTATTATGTAAGCTTTTAGTAGTTAAATCATTCTAGAGTTATTTGTATTTTATGAATTAAAAATATGATTGAATAGATTGCTTTGAAATATGTTTAGAATATAGCTGCGAAAGCGGATCTACCAAATTTTTCGCTCTGTGCGGTTTTGCAGGGGTTCTTTCTTGTGGTTTAACGCATACAGCAGTTGTTCCATTGGATTTGGTCAAATCTCGTATGCAAGTTGATCCTGCAAAATATAAGAACATGGTAACTGGCTTCAAGATCTCCGTGGCTGAAGGCGGTTTAATAAGCCTCGCACGTGGATGGGCACCTACACTAGTGGGCTACAGTGTACAAGGTTTGGGAAAATTCGGGTTTTATGAAGTCTTTAAACACGTGTATAGCAATTTATTGGGAGAGGTAATTACTTTCGAAATATAGCTGTTTTAAACCGTTGTTTACTTTCAATGCACATGCAACGTTCAATGCTATATCAAAATATGTCTCAAATAAGCCTTCCACATGTTAATTTGATTTACCAAAGGTTAGATATAAGATTCTTTTGTGTTTATACAATTGGTTTTTTATTTCAGCAGAACCAAGTGTGGTTATTTCAATTATATAACACGTTTTTATAGATTTCTTTAGAAATTGCTTTACAACATTTTAAGGAGTACAAGGTTATACTAACAGTATTGTAAAGTCCAATTTATTTAATCCCATTTCAAAAGTTTTTGAAATTTTGGGTATCTATTAAATCTAATGCAGTGTTTGGCCACATCTTTCGTTTTCTATTGTCTTACATTGAATTCAATATGACAGTAAAACTATCTTATAGATATAAGATAATAAAAATCTTTTGAACCTCAAATTTAATAACTTTTTCTGAGGGTTTCAACCCTTACGAGTTTTTTTAATGCCAAGTGTAATTATCTATTTCAGGCGTCAATTTTTTTCCCACATATGCCTTAACCTAATAGGTTAGATGCTACATCTTTAAAATCTTAATGAGCGCAAGATCAGTTAGATCGTCACAATCAATTTTGTCTGAGAAACATTATTTGAATGTGTTTTTCTCAAATAAAATTTAGTAATTTTATTAAACGCAGGAGGCATTTGAATCTTCGTTGGTGTAAATCAAGTGAATTTAGGAAAATGCTTTTCTTTGGCGTACCAGTCTTTATCTTGCTGCAAGTGCAAGTGCTGAATTTTTCGCTGATATAGGATTAGCGCCATTTGAAGCAACGAAAGTTCGCATTCAAACAAAGCCAGGATTTGTTGCTCAGATGAGAACTGGAATGCCTATCATGTACAAGGATGGCGGAATAATGGAGTACGATTTTTATTTAAATATTAAAATATACTTAACTATGCAGTACTTTTATTTGGTTTAAGCTGACTGGACAATTTGCTACTTGATTCTTGAAGCCTGGAGTTGTTTTGTAAGTTAATGAACGTGCTTCTACTGCATAAATTCAATTTAATAATTGTACAGATTACAAACCATTTTTCTGAATCATTTGTAATGCACTTTGTGAAGTTCTAGTGCAATTCTTTGCTATTAAGTTGTAGTCAACAAATATTGAACGTATTGTAGTGATTTTAAATGGGATTGTTATTTAGGTTTTACAAGGGTCTGCCGCCTCTATGGGCTCGACAAATACCTTACACAATGATGAAATTTGCCTGTTTTGAACGTACTATTGAAATGCTTTACAAATACGTCGTTCCTAAGCCAAGGGCCGAATGCACTAAGCCAGAACAGTTGGTTGTTACTTTTACTGCTGGTTACATTGCCGGTGTGTTCTGTGCAATTGTATCACATCCAGCAGATACTATTGTGTCGAAGCTTAACCAAAGCAAAGGTGGAACTGCTGGTGGCATCGCTAGAGAACTTGGATTCGCAGGTCTGTTTCTACTCTATTATTTTGACCGTATTGGAAATCGATCATAACTTATTCTTTTCACATTTTCTTTGTCGTGCATGCCTGTATTTTTCACTATTTGTTCTAATGAACGTAGGCCAACATTTTCCAAATATTTATTCTTTTTTACATAAACAGTTAGAATATTATGTACCAGTTAACGATCATGTGGACAGAAATGGAAGTGGCCCAAATCCGGTCTATTGTATAATTCTTGCCAAAAAATTTATAGCGTATTATTGAAGGGCGTGTATAAGTATTGGGATGTATGGCTTAGTTTTAAATATTTCAGAATTTTTTTATACTTCTTGAGCGGAATTTCCTGTTTCCGATGCTATTTTTATGAATTTTCCGTTCTTCAAAAGATAATTTTGTCGACTGTATTTGAATAACGTAACAAAAGGACAAGGAAATATAAACAGGTGTGAATTTAACATATATCTGTGAGTGTCGAAAATTTTTTTCGCAACATGCCGTCAACCCTTTGAGTGTGTGCTCCTGTATTGCGATCGACAAAGTTGATCGAATGATTGACCTTAATATGAGTGTATCCGGTGCGGTGTAATTGATTGTATGCGCTCCATTGGTCACTATTACTGTTGTTCCCTGCAAGGTTTATTGCTGTATTATTGAGATCCACGCATTTGCTGATCGATCGTGTACGGAAAACAAACAACATTACTTATTGAGCAATTGACCATAGTTAACATCAGAATTATGGATATTACTTTGGCAGCCTCATCATTCACGATTATGTTGTTCATTCTTTGCTAATGTTCCGACTGTATTTGTTAATTATGTTTACTAACTACGCTAGAGCAACGAAGCCCATAGGCGCATCCAGTCCTCAATTTAAGAAGTGCTCATATATGTATATATACAGTATATGTACAGTTGACTAGAAATTACTGAATTGATATGCTCATTTTTATCATGTTCAAGGGCATTTAAGTAGTATATCATGCGTTTTAGTTTCGCCCACTCTACATTTAATAAAGATGGTTTTAACTGGAATGCAATTTTTTCCAATTCAATTTGTTCCATTGATTCCGAATAGTGACAAGGAAGGTCTCTAAAGCGCATTTAAGTATAAATATTTTTGTTTATTTGACGACCAGTGAGTTGAAGGCAGGAATTTTAAATCCTAGTAAGCCTTGAGGTTTTAGACTAGAGCGAAAAACGTTAATGATTTCCTTCAATAATCACAAGATTAAATGCGAGTGTGCACTACAAAGAACATGTAATGCGTTTGGCAGCACATCTCGGATCTTTTTTTGCACTCACGATGCATGTCCAACCACTTGCACAATCATAGCGAAAGAGTGAGAATAAAAACTATTCACATTAAATTATGTCTAGAAAAAAAGGATTATTTGATGGGTCTATGATTTATGTTTTATTACGTGTGTTATAATTGTTATACATTATATTAGGAGAGGCCATGGGCCCTTCTTGTTCCCCTTTGGGTGCGCCCATGAGACTGCCCCCTCGGCCCTCTGTATTTGCCTCTGAACTTGACGAATTCCACCCCTTTATTGGCAAGGTGGTAACTTTTCATTTCTTTTTCTGTGAGAGTGAATCGCGGAGATTTTGAAGCTTAAAACAAATAATTTCAAAAACCATTAAGCATTAAAAAATTATTTGAAAAAAATTTCTATTATTTTTCGCGACTCCTGTTTATATACAAAGCAATCTTTTTGTGAGATAGTTGCCCATTTGATACTAGAGTTTGTATTTTCAAATGCATTCTGACAGGCGGTTTTAGTTGATCCTTCTCAAGTAGAGTTGGCTGTTCACGTTTTCAATAGTTGAGAAAACGAGTCAGTCGCGGCTGTATGGAAGAAGAAAAAGAAACGTTTATTATTGAAAATAAAATTAACAGAACATTAAAGTGAGTTAAAANTTGTTTATTTGACGACCAGTGAGTTGAAGGCAGGAATTTTAAATCCTAGTAAGCCTTGAGGTTTTAGACTAGAGCGAAAAACGTTAATGATTTCCTTCAATAATCACAAGATTAAATGCGAGTGTGCACTACAAAGAACATGTAATGCGTTTGGCAGCACATCTCGGATCTTTTTTTGCACTCACGATGCATGTCCAACCACTTGCACAATCATAGCGAAAGAGTGAGAATAAAAACTATTCACATTAAATTATGTCTAGAAAAAAAGGATTATTTGATGGGTCTATGATTTATGTTTTATTACGTGTGTTATAATTGTTATACATTATATTAGGAGAGGCCATGGGCCCTTCTTGTTCCCCTTTGGGTGCGCCCATGAGACTGCCCCCTCGGCCCTCTGTATTTGCCTCTGAACTTGACGAATTCCACCCCTTTATTGGCAAGGTGGTAACTTTTCATTTCTTTTTCTGTGAGAGTGAATCGCGGAGATTTTGAAGCTTAAAACAAATAATTTCAAAAACCATTAAGCATTAAAAAATTATTTGAAAAAAATTTCTATTATTTTTCGCGACTCCTGTTTATATACAAAGCAATTTTTTTGTGAGATAGTTGCCCATTTGATACTAGAGTTTGTATTTTCAAATGCATTCTGACAGGCGGTTTTAGTTGATCCTTCTCAAGTAGAGTTGGCTGTTCACGTTTTCAATAGTTGAGAAAACGAGTCAGTCGCGGCTGTATGGAAGAAGAAAAAGAAACGTTTATTATTGAAAATAAAATTAACAGAACATTAAAGTGAGTTAAAATATTTAGTCCATTCTATAAAATGTCTAGGAAAACCACACCTAATCAACTTCTTAATTAGAAGCGTGTGGCTTATTCGATCAAAGCCTTACTAAGTTCAAAACATTCAACTACCGCTCCAGCAACATTATTTTTATCGTTCGACAATCCAGTAATTTAACAATTGCTGCAGTGGTTGATGAGCATCGTTTGTACGCAAATTGGGAATTATCATTACTCGCTTCCAAAAAAGGTTCAATTGATTCTTTGACAACCTTTTCCATAAGTTTAGCAGGAACAGGTAGTAAAGATATAGGTCGGAACACAAAGTCAGATGTTGAGTTAGACTTAGGTATTGGCTTAACGTAACCCAGCATCCAACTGTTGGGAACACGCTTTTGCTAAATGGAACAGTTGATTAGTGGCAAATTGGCTCCTCCAGAAAGACTGCTCCCTCTTTATATATATATCTCATATTTAAATCTAATAAGATTCTTAAAAGATTATATGAGATATTCTTTAAAGAATTGTGTGAGCTCTAAGATTCTTTATCAGATTTGTGTGAGGAAATTGGGTAACTTTCTTCTCTTAGGATATTCTCTTTCAAATCTTAAATTTTCAAAGATATTCTTGTTGAAATCTTATAAGTTCTCATAAGCTATACACATTCAAGCCTTACCATTTGTCTTATCGGGAAATTATGGTCAAAGTAATAATGCATAATATATATTAAACCCAAATGAAAAAGAAATTGGAAATTCAGCAGTAAAAGCTGAAATTTAAAAATAAAATTTGAAGCAATTATAAAAACACAAAATTCAATACAATATAAATTCAAATAAAAATTCAATGCAATGCAAAATACAAATAAAAAAAGTCCTCAAGGCTTACGCTTTGCAGCAGATTAAAAGTCACTGAGGCAGCCAATTCCTGCTGAATTTTTTTTAACCGAGACTGTCTTTGGTGCCTTTATCGAGACAATTTAGTCATAGATGGCATTAATGGCAGGTGGGTATTAAACTGGCTATACTTGAATAGAACGATTTGCATTCGATTTCCTCCCATGTTGTCAGCTTCATCAGTAAAAGTCGTTAAAACCAACCGCCAAATCTCTTCTCCGAAAATTTAATGTCTGCAGAATATGTTATTTGCAAATAATGTTTCTTCAAACGCGGAATGAAGAACTTTGGAACTTTTTCGAATAGTAGCACGTTTTCAAAAGAAGCACCATACTGCAGATGCTCATTGTATGGAGAAGTCTCAACAAATTGCTCTTGTGTAGAGTCTAAAATGATAATCCAATAAGCTTATAAGAAAATTTTAAATTAATTCATATAGTGTGTATTGATGTAATATTTTAAATAAACAGATATACCATATGAAGTATGTTACCATGCAACATTGAGATAGTTAGAATTTGATTTTAATTTGGAAACAACGTCTTTCAATTCCGCAACGACAGAACGCAAATCGCACATTGAGTGGGCTCTTCCTCCAAATTCTTATATTTCTACTGAAAAGAAGAAAGCTCGTCTTTGTAATGAGAACACATTTTACAAGAAATTGGAGTGGATGCATGCTGTATATGTTGAGGAGAAAGAAAACTACATTCTTGATAGTCATCCTCAAGATAAGCTGATGACCGCTTCAGAAGCATTCCTTCTTGTCCTGCAACATCAACTCCGAAACGGTTACTGCGCGATTACTGAGAAATAGCGAATTTATTACATAAAATAGTTGAAAAGTGGAATTAGGATGTCTATTCAGTCACCTACATTGTCATTTTGTGTACGGATTTTATTTTAAATATAACAAAATATGTTAACCTATCTGGATTGGTATCCCCTGTCACAGCTAATAAATAAAACACGTTTTTGTGTGCATATTTGAAATGGCGATCAATAGGTATAGTAAGACAATAAGTTTAATCTTGTTGTGCACACTGTCTACATCTAATAAATTCCGTCGTCCAATGTTTGTAATAATCGCAGCAAAACGAGGAACTTCATTTTGAGAGTGTTCGTTAGCAGAAAATGGGGCAAATTCTTCTTGACGATCGAGACAATTTTTTCATGTCCCCCTGGACTCCGATTGCTTCAACAGTGCAATCATGCCATACCTATAAAACATGGAAATTACGACGTAATTTTTGATGTATATGAATGAAATCGATGCCAAATATTTTTGCCGTACTATCCCGATTTTTCCATTGAATTACATTTAGATGGAATTCCCATGTTTAAATCATCAGATATTTCAATGTGGTCAGTTCAATTCACTTGTAATAAGATGAGATCATTCCCAGGTTACGCAATAAATTTGTTGGAGTTTGCGCTCTTTGAATCGGGAAATGTAAACCTGAATTATTTACATTTTTAATGCCGTTCAGAAATCAATCAATAGATTTATCTAAAAATGGTTTTGCCTGGTTTGATAAAGAACAGCAAGTGTCCTTAAGATAAGAGGTCTGTTACGAATTGCATCACTGACGCTATTCCCAGAGCTTTTTGGCAAGGTCTAGTACAATGCACTGGGTACTTTGTATGTTGACAGTGTTTTATTCCAGGTGTAAGTATGTAAAGGGTAATGACCATGTCATTGTTTATCCAAGTGGTACCTATCCTCCTCGTACTGATAAAAAATTACCATTCTCGCTCATGCTGCACTTGAATCCGGGAAATCAATAAAAGGCGTTAAAGGTCCTTCAGCATTATTGGCATAAAATTTCTTATTTGTTGTAGACTTGTTCCAAATAGACTACCAACATTCAGTACTTCTTGCAGTTGAGAACACTTCTTCTAGTTATGTTTGGGAACTCATTGGAGGAACATTGTTTGACTAAGAGTGAACGCATTAAGATTAAATATACAGGGTAAGCATAAAGTCCCTTTCTAGTAAAGATTTTTATTTCAAAGTAAACTATTTGTTCTTGCTTATGTATGTGAACGGAAAATGAAACAACAATAATTGAATAACACAAAAAACATATCGCAACCAAAAACAAATCAGAAATGTCCTCCATTATTGTCTATACAAGATTGCCATCTATTTTGCATATTCATGAACGTATTCTGTAGTGTTTCAGATGGGATTGCATTGATAGCATCAGTGATGAACTGTCCTTGTTATAAGTTTTGAGGCTTTCGACTGTAGACAACGTCTTTCACTGCTCTCCTCAAAAAGAAATCAAGCGGCGTTAAGTCCGGGTTTCTGGGGCATACAATTGGCCCATTGCGTCCAATTAATCTATTAGGGAATTTTCCATTCAGATAGGCACGAACTTGCAATCCCCAGTGGGGAGGCGTCTTGTTGGAAAACAGTTTTTCTAATGCGTCTAAGACGACCCATTTTTGGAACAACATAGGTTTGAAGCATGTGAAGATAGGACACAGCTGTGATGATTGGTTCTTTAAAGGAATAAGACCCAATTACACGATCACTGTAGAGTGCACACTATACGTTTACACCAACGCTTTTCATCGGGTCTTCTTCTATGACATTTGTATTTTAATAACCCCAAACAACAGCATTGTGTGAGTTCAATTTACCGGAGAGAGTGAATTTAGCCTCCTCTGATAAACACAAATTTTGAATAAAATCGCAGCTGCATTTCATTACTGAACATCTTTCTTGGTATGTAATCATTTTGCAGTAATTGGTGGACTCTTTTGATTTTGAAAGTTCTCATTCCATTCACATGATATTAAATTATTGTTGTTTCATTTTCCAATCACATACATACGCAAGAATAAACAGTTTACTTTGGAATAAGCATTTTTACTAGAACTATATACATATATATATATATATATTTTTTTTTATTTTGAAACTTATTGAAGATAGCAAGCTAATGTTTTGAAAAACAAATGCATAGAAATTCCAATGAATATTCAGGATCAAACAACTTCTTACAGTAGAATAGCACAATAATTGTTCTGTTCTCATATCTGTTTTTGATTGTACATAGTCAGTAAATTTATAAATAACGGGTGATCACTAAAAATTGGCACAAATCTTTGAACTTCGTTTATTACAGATATAGTTGGCATACATAATTGACTATATGAAAACAGCTTTATAAACTTATTAACTATGAAGTTGATAACAAAAAACAGTTAGTCATTTACATAACAAGAGTGACCGGGGGCGTCACGGGAAGCCTTGCGAAGTTTTTGTCGCACAGTCATCAACTCTTTCTTCAAAGGCTCCATGTCGAACTCATGAATGCATTTTTTGATTCTCTGCTTCAATGCACGTTCAGATTTTGCGGTCCAACCATTCGCATAAACTGCAGCCTTCAGCTGACCCCAAAAGTTCTCGATGGGTCGAAGTTGAGGAACATTCGGTGGATTGATGTCTCGTGGCACAAAATCGACGTCCAATGTCTTCAGAAGTTCTTGTGTTGCTTTTGCGTAATGCGCAGACGCTAAGTCTGGCCAAAAGACGTAGTTTCCGTCTTTATGTTTTTCCTGAAGGAAAGGTACCAATCGTCTCTTCACACACTCTTCTCGGTACATTTCGCCATCAAGACTTCCTCGACGAGGACAAAAAAATGGTTCGGAAATCCCTTCGGAGGAGATGACCAGCCATACCATAATTTTAGGCTCGAATTTCTTCTTAAAATGAAATTTCACTGTCACAGGCGTTGAACCTTTGTTGAATGTAAAATACCCAGCGTTTCCGGGAATGCTATCATGGTGAAGGGTGAAATAGGACTCATCATCCATGACAATCGCAAAATCACTGCTTTTCTGAGAAAAGGTTCCGTTCATTTTTCTGCAGTTGCGCTTGGCGCGGATTTCTTGTTCATCTGACATGTGAGGGGCTTTTTGGCGTTTAAAATGCTTCACCCCTTCTGACTGCATAATTTTCACGACGTAAACTTTGACTTACCCGTACTTGGAAGCCATTCGACGGGTCGACACGCCGACGCGGTTGATTGAGCCACGAACCATCTTCCGTCGTTTTGTGTCCGTCATCTTCAACCGTTTTCTTCCGGAACCAGGCTTTCTTTCAACACTTGCGCCTTTCTGGAGCTTCGCGAGAACTCGGTAAGAAGTACGCTTCGCAATACCAATGTCCTCAAGCTTCTTCACAATGCATGACTTCGTCTTATCTCGATGCTTCAGATAGACAGTTTCTATCAGTTCGCGGCGTTGCACTTCGGAAAATCTCTTCATCTCATAAAATGAAGTCAAAATTCAAATTTAGAGAAAATCACGTGATTTTCTAATGTGGCAATATCACGTGATGCTTTGACCTTGCTACCAAGTCATAGCACGCTGATAAAGCCTTTTATGTTTGAAATACAAGGCTTTCAATTTTGTGCCAATTTTTAGTCATCACCCGTTACGTATTTATGAGCTCAATGTATCCTGGGTTAAATTTTTACCCCAGTGTTAGTTTTCGTGACTGCGTTTTGAAATGTAATTTCGTACAAATATGACACATTGAAAAATCAACTCAAATAGTAAAAAGACACAAACCATTGAATGTGAAGCTCTCCTGAAATCTGAAACACATGTAATAAAATTTCACTGATCAATTCGCATTAGAAGGTCTGAACGGGGTAATTTTTTACCCCACAGTCCTTAAAGTATTATCGAGAAATTCCTGTTATTCCTTCAATCATGCGATGGTAATACGGTTATCCTTATTAGTACACATTTCTGCTACTGCATTTTTGTCGTCAGTTGGTAATTATTCTTGAGGCATCGCTCAGTATTAATCTTCATACAGTCGTAAAGTCGGCACATCAACAATATACTGTTGGTAAAGAAGGTGCTGGAATTTCCCAAGCATTCAGAAGTTTGTTGTGAATATTTCCAGGTTTGAAACCATTTTAACATTCTGTGCTAACATAAAATTTAGCTGGAGAGTCCCATTGCTGACAATATGATGAAATTATACAGAGGCAATCACTCGTATGATATTGAGTGATTATCAATATAGGTTAATGCTGCCTGTCAAATATCTCTACGGCATGACATGCGCAATTAATAGCGTTAAGAGCTTGTTAACTAAATTATATGCGCGTCTACATTTATTTTCTCAATATTTTCTGATCATGTTAATATAATATTTCAAACGCATTGATAGCGCCACTTTTTCAATTTCTTTTGAACAAATATTGCTGGATTCCGTAAATTAAGCTAGAATAATTAAGATTACAAACCATTAGCAGTTGTTTGGACAGGCATGTTCAATTGAACATAGACAATGCGTCGTTGTTGACTTGAGGTACAGGATTTGTCATATTTTTACAAGCTAAACTAGTTGCACATAATGAATATACCAACTCATTTCTATTTGTACTAAAACAATCGATTCCCTGCAAAGTCGCATAGCTTTTCATTTCTTTTCGCAATAGGAAGCATATTTTGTGTGAATTCAATCGCACGAAGAAACTAAGTGCATCTGTACAAAACAGAACATGATGAATCAGTGCTGCAACCGGTCAGAAATGTTTATTGGTAACTGCCAACCGGTTGAGTTAAGCACTTGCTGTTTAAGAGGTGACCGGCCAATTTTTTTAATAAACGCAAATTGCAAACTAAACAAATTTGTTGACAAAATTATATTCATTGTATTTTATATATTTTTAGTTATTACTTATATTATTGTAGTATTTTTTATAGTTGTAAAATCAAAAAAGTCTAAAATAGGTCCTTAGGTCGAAATTTACATTTTTTAGCTCTCAATATGATTAAAATCGACAATTTATTACTAATTTTCCATATTTTTTGAGAAAATTTTAGTTAACATTTGAATTCAAATCAAATTAAAAGAAAGAATACGTATAGAAAACATGATCGCTACGGTTAATGAAACCACTCCAAACAATTCAGCAGTCACAGCTAAAATTTAAATGCCCTGTTGAGCAACGTTTGACGCACCTTCGAAGTATTTTAATATGGATTTTAATTTTCCTTTTGAAAACCTTATAGAAATACACTATATTTTGCCATTTATTAAGACTTAATTTTTATAATTAAGTCAATAAATTTTTATATCATTGTCCATTTTTGTGGTCAAAACTTTACGTTTTATGTCAAACAACCACCACCTGTGAACGCGAGTTACTAAATTTAGCCTTGTGTCACCAACGTTTTTAAAAATATCAGTTTAATTTTACACATGTATTTTAATGTACGTTTGTCCGCTTGTAATATATAGTTTGCTTGAAAGTTTTTGTTTAGGTTTGTGGAAAGGACTTGGGGCAAGAATTCTTATGATTGGTACTCTTACTGGGCTGCAATGGTTTATTTATGATTCTGTAAAAGTTATTCTTCGTTTACCACGACCTCCACCACCAACCATGCCAGAATCTCTTAAGAAAAAACTGGAGGCTAAGCAATCTTAATTCAAATCATTTGTATAATATCCTCCTGCTAATATAAATTTATCGATTCTTTTTGTTATTATATTGGTCAATTCAACTAAGAGGTTGAATTTGATGATATTGATCACATATTTTAATAGCATTCATATCTAATATATGTCATTATAAATATTTTCCCATTTATATCATACTTGCACACACTTCAAATTGCTACATTTTTGATTACATACAATGATAAAGTTTATTAAATCTTTCATTTATGTTTTACATTAGTTGCACCAAATTCTGCTAGGTTGAATTTTTGTGCTATTCTCATTGGACGATTGTAGTTGTCACAGACACCTGTCATAGATTCATTGTTACCTATATGTACATGTATTTCGAAAAATTGCTGTATAAAGGATGAATTCATGTAAATGCCTATTTATTTGTAAGAGACATATTTGTTTAATGCTTATACATTAAGTTTGCATACAATTGGCTTATGATGGAAATTTTTCAATATTCAGTAATTTTTTGGTATATTTTCGACTGTTTTTTGTTTTAGTGTACTCATCCGAAAGGGTGATTTTGCTGAAAATTAACTTTTTTTACTTATAAATACATCTTCATATGCATTTGTTTTAGTATTCTCGTTTTTATACATAAATTTAATGGAGATTTTCTCTGAGGAGTATTGAAAATATTGGTCAATGATCACATTATGAAGAACAATTCTTAATTTTCTCTATGTATAATGAATGTTCTGATATTTTGTCTATATGCTAATACTAGACTTTTGTGAAGACAATGTCTAACCAAGATTCAAATGAAATTTTAAATATTTTAGATAATTCAGTGATCAAAACAAAATCAGTAATATATTAACCTTTAAAAACTTGAATAAAAAGTTTTAGATTCATTTTAATTAAGATCGCAATAAGAATCTTGTGTAACTGGGAACTGTATCAAAAAAAAACAAATCACAGGAACTGAGAACAATTTGATTCAATATTTGCTATTGTATTACGTGTAAAATCGAATGTCTAATATCTTCATTCACCTATCAATTTGATTAAAATATGCATAATTTCAACACATTAAATTTCAGTGCAGATGTAGATGCAGGGACCTGAGCTGAAAAATGAAACACCTGAAGTCTCGGACCAAAAATGTCTACTCAACAAAATTTTAAAAAATAAAATTACAAATACATTATTATGATTATCGTTTAGTAAAAATTGAGTAACACTTTGTGCACATTTATATTTTTTAGGTCTTCATTTCATTTAATAACTATCAGTTGCTCCTTAAAAAATTTCGTATTAATGATGGAGCAATGAATGTAATATCTACTTAAGTTAAATTTTTTCGAATATCAATTTTATTGCTTTGCATATAGTATTTTGATTTTACACATATTTGATTCTTGATATCTTTTAGATGTCGTCGATAAATTTGCTTAAAAATAGTATTGAATTATCTGAAAGTAATGATGATGCTTCTATAAGATCTACGGTTGTTAAGTCAAATTCGAAGTCTATATTTAATCGATATAAGCATAAACATCTTCTAAAGGACTTTCATCTACGGCACTGTTCAGATAAGACCGAAAATAATCTTGAAAAATTACGACAAGTACCACAAAATGGTGAATCGATCAAGAAACTCAAACAGGCCGTGATTAAGAGTTTACAGCCCGACGACTTCATAAGTTTGGAAACTAAATCAAAAAATTCTCTTGACAATGTTGATAACGATCTTGATGCATTCTTTTCTCAATATTTTGGGAAGAAATCATCTCAATCTAATGAAAAACTTTCTTCTTCACAAAAACGTCGCAGAAGAATTAAGGCTAAAAATCAACTTTGCTCAATTAGGAATTTGGAATTTGTTACAGAAGAATCATTAAAGAAAGGAAATCTTCTTAGAAAATGTTGATTTATTCCTTAAATTTGTAAATGTTTATTTGTGCTCTATTCTTTTGGAAAGTTTTAACTTACTAAGTTTTGGATTTGTATTTTTAAAGAGGTAAATAAAAATATTTCAATAAAGCTGGAATGAAACTAGAGGAGTATATTCATTTTATTACCCACCCAGAATTTCACAAGAATGAAATAATTAAAATTAATATCTTAAATTATATATATGAAAATGTTTAAATGTCTCATTTTATAGAATAAGTGATAAATGCTATAGCATCAGTAAAAGGATTTGGATTCGAAAAAACGTAATTATTAGAATATAAAATTTCAATTCAACTTGAATAACGCAAAGAATTAAAGACAGATTATCAAATAAGGCATAGTGTAGATTTGTTTTTCAAGACATGTTTGCATTATGCAAAATAATTTATTGAATTAGGTCAAAACTATATATTGCTACCTGTCGACAGGTAAAAGGAAAGCAATTCGAATATAACTTGAAATTTTAAAGCTTTTATGTTACTGAAGTATTTAGATGCCGTATTGTATAACAAAGTGTGGAAAATCCGATATATTAATTTCTGACAACACTATTAATATTGATAGGCTAACATTTATGAATTACAAGAATGTGCACCGTTCTTGAAACGGAATAATAATCATACTAAAATTTTCCTTAGCCGAATTGTTTACGTTGACATATGCCGACAATGATGTTGGTAATGAAATTATATATATATATTATTTATTATTATACTAGCTGAGAACAACAATCTATATTATGAGCATACTATTTCTGAATGCCCACTCTCTGACCACTGTTTTACATCTATCAAATTTCAAAGGTCTCATTCAGTTCCAAAAAATAACATGAATTGGATTATAACTTGTGAAAAATGTATTGAAAATATTAATAATTTTAAATTATCCCTCATCAGAAAATTGGTTTCCTGTATATTCTGCATCAAATTTAAACTGAAACGCTGGAAAACTTCTTAAAAATTTTTGAATTTTATCTTAACAGATTTTGCCCTGAAAAAAAATAATGGTTAAATCCAGTACAAACACTAAGCAAGCAAATACTTTTTTGAATAAACCTTGGATAACTGACACTTTCAAAGCATTGATTCCTGAAAAGAACAGGTATAAACATTTTATGATTTCCCGAACCAGCAAGAATTTTGCCTCACATAAAACGCCTAGAAATGCATCGAATATTGAATCTCGTAAGGCATTAAACGAATTAATTAAGAATGAATATGCGCGCCTTCCAAGTGAACGTTCAAAATGGAAGCTAATACAAGAAATCACAAATTATAAGCGATCAAAATCAAACACAATTGATGTGATAAATGATCAGAAAGGAAACAATCTTTGACAATTTAGAAATATCAAATGAATTAAATAAGACTTTTGTTAATCTAGGAAAATACAATGGCCCCCTCGTTAAGTACGAAAACGTTTCCCGCAAAATTTTTACACCCGAATTTTCTCTCCGTTTTTCACCTTGTTATGAAATTATTAAATCAATCAATAAACTTATGACAAACAAATCAAGCGTCTTCAAGCATTCCCTTATGGGCCCTTACAATTACTGCAGACATCATTGCAAATCCATTAAATTTTATCTTTAATGAATGCATAAAATTTAACTAATTCCCAGGTAATTTAAAACTTGCTCCCATTACTCCTATTTTTAAGAAAAACGATCCATCAACTGCCAGTAATTATCGTCCTATCTCAATTAATTCTCCAATAAGCAAAATATTCGAAAGATTATTACATAATCAAATAACTGAACATTTAAATAAGTAAAAATTTATTATCAAACACGCAATTTATATTTCGCAAAAATTTCTCAACAATTGATGCACTTTAATAATAACATGCAGATATATTTCTACTTACAAAGTCATCGTCAGTTTTACAAATTATTCCCTCTAAATTTTAAAAAGTTTCAAGTTTAATTTATAAATATAGTCTTCTTTTGTGTTTAAACCCGTTTGCAAGGATTTTATAAAAATACTCTCAATAATTTTTAAATTACTTGATCTTGATGTCTGATGTAATATGTTTGTTTCAAAATTTAGTCAGCATTTAATTAGATGATTCGATATATTAGAACTGGTCTCACGTTCTTTAATTCTTCTGGATAGTTGCCTACTAGAAAAACCAATATAATCTTCACCACAGGTGCATATTATTTGATAAATTATATTTGACTTATTGGTTTCTTCAGTTGTAGATTTTAATTGCAATTTCGTTCTTTGTTTATGATTGTTATATATAAATCTAACTTTTTCTTTAATTATTGATATTTTTCTGAGTTCTTTGATCATGTTTTCAGTGTGCAGGCCTCTATATTCGAAATCCGTTAAGTTCTACTCTTGCAAATATATATTTAACTACAATTGAGAACAAATTTACAACATCAAACATCCACTTCATTTATTATCAACACTATGTGGATGATATATTTGCATTAGTAAAAGATGAAGAAACATTAGAAAACATACTTACAAAATTGAATTTAATTGACAAAAATATTCAGTTTACAAAGGAGATTGAAACTAAGAACAAATTCATTTTTTGAATGTACAAATAATTAGAAAAGATAACAAATTTGAAACTGGAATCTATTATAAGCCAACAGACACAGGATTGTTATTGAACTACAACTCAAATACGTCTTTAAATTACAAAATATCATTAATTAAAGAATGTATTCATCGAATATTTGACAATTGCAGCACATATAGAACAATTAACCAAGAAATAAGAAAACTTAAGATTGAATTAAAGAAGAATGAATATTCAAAGATCGATATATTAAGAAATCATTAGAAGACATTCTAATTAAGAACAAAAGATCAAAAAACAATCAAACTAATTATGAACATTGTTTTAAGATCGAATATAGAGGACTGCACACTGAAAACATGATCAAAGAACTCAGAAAAATATCAATAATTAAAGAAAAAGTTAGATTTATATATAACAATCATAAACTAAGAACGAAATTGCAATTAAAACCTACAACTGAAGAAACCAATGAGTCAAATATAATTTATCAAATAATATGCACCTGTGGTGAAGATTATATTGGTTTTTCTAGTAGGCAACTATCAAGAAGAATTAAAGAACATGAGACCAATTCTAATATATCGAATCATCTAATTAAGTGCGGACTAAATTTTGAAACAAACATATTACATCAGACATCAAGATCAAGTAATTTAAAAATTATTGAGAGTATTTTTTATAAAATCCTTGCAACCAAGTTTAAACACAAAAGAAGACTATATTTATAAATTAAACTTGCCACTTTTTAAAATTTAAAAAATTATAATTATTATTGTAAAATCTAGTAAATTTAGAGGGAATAATTTGTAAAACTGACGATGACTTTGTAAGTCGAAATATATCTGCATGTTCTTATTAAGGTTAATTAAGCTCCTAAAAAAATTGATGCACTATTAAATGCTACTGAAACTTGGAAAACATCACTTGATTCTAATAAATTTGTAGCTATAGCTTGTTTAGACCTTTCAAAAGCTTTGATTCCATTAATCACAACATTCTAATTGAAAAACAATCTTACTTAGGATTTTCTAGTAATAGTAAGCAATTGATAACTAGTTACATCAATCAAAGATTCCAGAGATTTAAATTTAATATTTTTTTCAGAAAGGTTACCGGTTTACAATGGGGTACCTCAAGGTACGATTCTAAGTCATCTTTTTTTAGTATTTATGTAAATGACATACATTCTATAGCTAATTGCAACTTAATCCAATATCCGATGACACTTGCATTTTCCGCGATAATTCATCAATGCACCTAGCACCGGAATCTCTAGAATTGAATTCTAAAAAATTGTCAAAATACTTTTGTATGCACAAGTTGAATATTAATGAAGCTAAAACAGAATTTTGTGTTTTACAGCCGAATAAATACAATTGCGATGTTTCTGCAGTGACTTTAAATGTAAATGTTAATGTTTTTAAAGTGAATACTTTCAAGTACCTCTGAGTAACTATTGACTCAAAGCTAAAATTCAACTCTCACATCAATTTAATAGATAGAAAATTAGCTATTAGTAAAAGAAGTGACACTACATGTAGTAGTTAGGCAACTACCACCTTGTGCAATAATTCAATTCTTCCATGCTTTAATTATGAGTCACCGTATTACGCAAACATTTTATTTACTGACCTAAGCAAAGTGCTTTATAAAAAACTTGATATTCAATTAAAATCGGCAGTAAATATCACAACGAAAAACCCATCGAATACCAAGCAGTACATTTCTAGGTCAATTCTTTTTTCAAAACAACTGGTTATATTGAATACCCTTCTGGCATTCTTCAAGCTAATCAGAAACCTACCACCTTATAATACGATTAAAATACCGGGATTTACTCATAAACAGAATTCAATATCAAAGCTTTTTACATGTGTTAAGTATAAGAAAAACGTTTTAAAGAAATCCTTCATTAATGTCGCTACCTAAAGAAATTAAAAATATTGAAAAATTGAAATTTTTTAAAAAACATTTAAAAATCTTTCTTAAGCAAAAATATATTTCTGGAAAATTATGGCTAGGATACAAATTTTATAACAATGACTATACTGTAACTCGTTATTAAAATAGCACTATAGAAATTTATCCATATCCTGCAAAATTTCTTTTGTAATTTATGTGAATTGTATATATGTGTTTTTGTGAATTAAATGAAACTATTCAAATAAATTATCAGTTATTTAATTGTTAACATTTATCTGAATAAAGATTTTCTTATCTTATATATATATATATTTCACATGTTTGATTATTATCAATTAGGGTCTTAACTCTTTTTTGCGATATTATTATTATATAATTTATAAATATATATTTAAAAAACCTAAAAAATTATATTTATGACGAAATTTTTTTACAGCATTTGCTTAAATTGTTATTGTTTGCTTCATAATAAATAAAAACGTTTTCTATCTCACATTTTTAAAGGATTTGTTTAAATTGTAAACGTTTTTATATGTTTTAACGTGAATAAAAACGATTTATGTTGTAAATTTTTACATTTGCTTTTAAATTCTAATCGGGTATGTGCTTCATAGTACACAAAAGCATTTTTCGTTGTAAATTTTTTGGCTTCATTTGGTTAAATTTTAATAATTTATGTACTTCATCGCAAATAAAAACGTTTTTTGTTCTAAATTTTTGACATCATTTTGTACCTTTTGCATACACCTTTAACGTGAATATATTTGCAAAAACCAATTTAATTATAGCAAATATATACAGAGCCTAAATAATGGAAATGCATGGAATGGTTCTATATATTACTTTTCCTTAAACCATCATATTATATTATTGAAAAATTGTTAATAAACATGTCGTAAAAAGAACTTGTCATTAATTACGTCAGTTTGCCTATCACCTAGAATTAATTTGTTCAAAATAGGTTTGTCAAAAATATCAGTTTGCCTAAATCGTAAAAGTCAAAAATCCTCAATTTGGTCCACACACAATGTCTAAAAATTAATTTGATCAAATTATATTTATCCAAAATATTTCGCCACTATATGGCGTCCAATAGAATCGACACATTACCGTATGCCAAATAGTCATGGTTGTTACGAGTAATTCAGTGTTACCCAATGTAGCTTCCTCTGTCCGTTACCTTACTACTAGTATATACTCACAGGTACTCTCAAAATTTTTACGAATAGTATAGCACTTGTAGTTTGTAATCCTATTTAAGCAGGCGACCAACATTTTCAATATATTTTAAAGCATTCAGATTATAAAAGCAACTTTAAATGCTGTAGTACATTGTACATAGTATTATCATAAAATTTATACAGATTGTTTTGAAAAGAAATTAGAAATGCAGATAGATCTCCTGCTTGATAGTTAAAATCATACAAAACAGTAGTGAGTGAGTTGATTTTTAGCAGTCCGACCATGCAAAGCATGTCATAGAAGTTCTAAGATCCTTAATTCAAGCAAACAGTGTGAAATAATATTCCATTGATGTGTGGCCCATTAGATATAGATATTCCCGACAGTTTACAGCCGTCTTCAAAATATGTAAAGTTGTACGTTTTCGATTTGTGACTATCTTTATCTTCCAAATGCATATAATCTAGTTTTTTCAAGGTGGCTTTACCTTCATATTCGGTGGTTTCCACATAATAACCGACAATTGGATTATTCTGATGATTCATATATGAGTGTGGCTCGCTTAATTCTGTTTGTCCATAAATGCAATTTACCGTGGAGCAAAATATTATTATCTTACCGACTAAGTTACCATAGAAAACTCGGATTGTAGAACACGATGCCAATCGAGCTAAGCAAGGTTCAGAAAGATTAGTTACGTCACCAATTGGCCCATAAGTAGCGCCATCTTTAAAACAAAAAAAATCATAATAAGTTTTACATAAAGACTTAGCTTCTGAGTAAATAGATGTGGCCTGCCCATCTATTTCGCAAATTTGAGCTTCACAAATATCTAAATTCATATATTAACACTGAAATACACCGATTGTCTTAGAAACTCACCACAAAAATTTATGCATTGTATTAGAATTCTATAGAATTTCCAAATATTGAAAGATGAAGACATCACGCTAGTTTTTATAGATTACTCTCAAAAATAAATTTTGAGATTTGATTCAAAAGACCAATTTCAGTAGTTATAATTTAACCATTTTTATGAAATTATTTTAAATGACTGCAGTAATAATCGACGAGTCTGAAGCAATCATATTGTACACAGACAGCTATATATATATATATATA
>CABFPE010001177.1:0-14233 GCA_900660155.1 Hofstenia miamia | reverse complement strand
ATATATATATATCAGGAAATGACTTACATTTAAGCTTGGCATGGTCGCAAACTTTGTCTAAGCACTAAAAAATTGTTAGTTACCATTGTAATTATAGTTACTAGAACCTACTGTAATCACGACATGACAGTAAAATAGCTAAATTTAAACCCATAGGCCAGTATTTGAAGAACCAAGTTGCTTTAGGCATGTTTAGTAAGTCTGTTTGCTGGAACTTTGTGCTTTCCCTAATATTTGTTAAAATTGAATTCAAATAATAGTGCAAACATATCTTTGCATTAAATGCCTCTGATGAATATTACAAAACAAATTTTTGACCCTAAGAAAAATCCACTATTGATTTTGAAAAAGCGTTGTTATGAACAAACAGAAAGGATGAGAAAACAATTTCTGGCATTTTCAATTTGTTGTTTTACAAAAGTTGTTTTTGCAAAATTAATCTAATATTTTTGAAATTTTTCCTACATTACATTTTTTTTCGAATATTTATTGTAAATAAAATAACCTAGTTCACCTGAACCTATTTTATCTTTAATTCTGGACTAGAAGTTTACCAGAAATGATTTACTGAGATCCAATTTCCACAAATTTCTGGATTTGTTGTAACTTGATTATTGAGTGACATGGGCGTCAGAGAGAATGGAGTAATTGTATAGAGAACATATCTGTTCACCAAAGGCAAATCCAAAACAACGCGAAGTTTGAGAACACTCTCTTATGCACCCCAATTTTCTGGAAGTATATTGTTCTTCTAAAAGGGAGTCTGGTTTTTCAAAACTTTTTGAGTATTCTATGATGCTGAAATGTTGCAAGCTTTTTTGGGAAATGAGGTTGTTTATACAAAAACAGAATGCCAGTGCCAAACATATTTCGATCTAAACTACTACTTAAGTCGATAACAATGCTAGATTTCAAGAGACTAAATAATTTGTGAATTTTTTTGGCAAGAAATAATTAGTAACTTGTACTATGTCACTTATGCATTAAAAAATGATTGTGAATTTTTTTCATAGTCTACGATATATGATAATACATTCAACATTGCCTGTGACTTTATTTGGTACATTTTTACTTTGGAATCTACTCAAATATGTTTCCTATGACATATTTTTCTAATTTAAGGTAAGACACCGATTTTTTAAATATATTTGTATGTATTGTAAGATTTCCCCTATCCACGTGCTTTCGGGGACTACTGTAATGTACCTATGTATGAACAACATATGTGACGCCTCCAGACAATGTGATTAAATCAAAACATCATTCGAAATATAATAGTTATTTTTGTAAAAAGAGTTTTAGTTTTTGTATCATTAATTGCAGAGAAAGACTGTAGAGGTTGACTGTAGTGTTCGATAAAGTTATATAGTCTAAAATACAATTGTATAAATATAAATTTACCTGTAGCTTCATTTGGTAAATCTTTAGTTTTGAATTCTTCGAAAATGTTTACTGTGGATATTTCTTTCTTTTTATCAAATATATTACAAATTAATTAATTTATAATCTGAATAAAGTGCAGGAAATTCATTTCAAATAGTCTTTATGTTAATTCATTTTATAAATTCAAATTGCAGGTGCTGTTTCATGTTAATTTTTTATATATAATAAGAATTTGTAACTTAAAAGGAATTCTTCAATTCAATAGGATAACGAATTTGTCAATAATTCATAAAAAATTAAAAGAATGCCCCAAAACATTATGTAATTATTCAACCTTTGATTTCCAAGCATACCTCAATGACACAAGTCAAGACTTTGCTGGGATAACATAAATTGTTTTATATTGTCCCTTTTAAAGGTGCTTTAAGCTGCTACAGATTCGAACAAAGGTAGCTCACCTTAAACCCATTAAATGACAAAATCGAGTTTTGAGTTGTGCACCCTTTATATTCAAGGTAAAAAATTATCGATTATTATATTCGTGCACAACGACTATAAATCAAGTCAAGACTTAAATTTTACTTTTTTACATCACTTAAGCGTAAGCATAAGAATACATTTTTTCAATTTTAATTTTTCCAGAAAACATATTATATTCATAAATAGCATATAATAATAATAATAGAATAAAAGTCTGTGTAAGTAGAAATAGATTTAAAATTGTGTTTTTTAGAATCTATTAAAATCCAAAGTATTCGAAATGCTTACTGCAGTTATATCTAAATATATTAGAGAATTTATCAGAACATCAAATTTTTCAAGAGATGCAAACTTTTGGAATGAAGAATATAACTGATTTATTACTTTTATAGTTAATATTTTTGTGTAATTTTTGAATTTTTTATTAAATATTCCAAATAAAATATGAAAACATTTGAAATAATAATGTCATTCGTGCATGCTATAAATATAGAAATTATGTAGGTAAGGCTGTCTAAATTATACAATTTACTTAAAGAACATGGCGTAGAAGTATTTAAAAATATTCTACATTAATTATTATTTTATAATTATTATTAATAAAATTAATTATTAGTTGAATATTTAATTCACTCATTTTTTTCTATATATTATTGGAATTTTGGTATTTTCCATTAATATGTATATTGCATTTGTTGTATTTCCCTTCGGGCCCGCGATCTCTGACTTTGCACACGGAACGCCTCAATGGGTTTGGAATATCTTTGTACATATCAAGAAACAGGTAAAGTTCTTTGTTACCTCCAGGGGCTCGAAACCTTCTAAATACATTAACACTGGGTATGGTGAGAATTTAATTTTTTTCAAAAACTTGTTAATCTATTCAATAATATCTCCCACAGGAATAAGCTTTAATAGAAAATTTCAACATTGCATCAATGTATGTTCCCCAATAGACCTACCCATGCCCCATGATTTTCAAATTTGGAGAAAATTCTTTGCAAATATGGAGAAACGGTTTCGCCTTTAAACGGACGCTCGGCTGTTTAAGTTAAATAGCCACACCAACTCGGGATTCCGAATGAAGCATCGACATACACCAATATCAATGCACATCACAGGTTGAATATAAGCAATCACTTTTATGTAAAAAGCTGTTCAAGATGATTTTCTCATAGTAATAAACCAAAAGAAAATACACCTTGTCATTTATATTTTTTATATATTAAATTATTATATAATAATTTATAATATATTATATATTATATATTAAATATATGTTTAAATGACAAGCTTTTATGTACAAATATATGATTTTTCAATTAGCTGTTTTTGTGATTTATCTTTTGTGTGTTTTTAAATTTGTATGTATAAAGTAAATATTATTTAAATTTTTCAGATATTTATCAAGTTATGTAGTAAGTTGCCAGCCAGTTTTTTCGTACAAAAATAATACTTGTAGGCTTGAAATATTCTTTTGCTTTGGTTTTCTACTAACCTTAAGACTTCAGTCTTGCATTGCAAATTACAATTATATTATCCTTCAATGCTGACTATCTTTTAATAAGCAATTGCCAATTCTTTCAAAGCAAAATAGCATAGTTCAAGTGATGTATTTCGATTTGAGCCATGCAACAGGTTATAAGGCCAAAGTGTCATCAAATGAGGCACATAGCACATAGTGTTCATGCGAGGAGACTTTATTATGAATTACATATATTTGATGCAAAATTATTGAAATAGTGATGAATTATTTCTTTGATTATTCAACTCAAATTGGAAAGTATCAATCAATGAAATTTTCAGATCTGAGTTGTTGCTTCGTTATTTGCAAACAGTTCTCAATGGGATTCAGATGAAATAACTTGTTTCGAAGAGAATTACACTTTTTTAAGCAGTTAGTGCTTTGATGAAGGTACATGAAATCATTACAAAATTAAAAGAAATAAAAATTTATATTTAAACTTTAGATATAAGAAATAACAAATTTTAACAGTGTTTTTATTTTGCCATTTGTTATCCTTGTATATTTGCCAATGGTGTGTATATTTTATGAAGCGCAGTAATACGTTTTAATTTTGTAATATCTACACTTTCGTTTTTGACTATTGTGCGATTTGACATGATGCAATATGTTTAAATTCAAAAAAGCGTAGGAATTGAAAAATTCACTTGAGCAGGTAGTGTTTTTAAATTGTATATAACGAGAATAATAATGTCATTCTTTTACAAAAATGCAATATTTATATCAGGTATAATCTCTCACATGCATGTATTAGGCATTTTAGAATTGCGCAGTAACAAAAATGGTTTGTATTTCCTTTAACTGGCACTTGTGTTATATAAAATAGAGACAAAATAGAGTCAGATCTTTCATAAATGTCACAGGTAAATGTTTGACATCATAAGAATAGAATAAAATAAATAAGGAAAGATAAAACTATGCTTGTCAGTTAAGAGTTTATTAAAAAGTCCAAGTATTCCAGGTGTAAGTATAAAGGAAGAAAAGTTATTTTTAAAAATCAATTTTAATAGACATCATTGCTTACTATCCATTTTGTACAACGTTTTCAGAAGTTCTCTAATTTTGAAAGTCGTAAATACCAGGCAATGAAACGTTTGAAGTGTACGTAAGCAAAGTAATTTTAACATTAATTGTATTGTAAGGTAAATTGCTTTTCAAAATGAGGAGGATACTATGACATAACTTAATTTTAGCAAAAATGTGTGCAGACCAGTTCAATTTTTGAAGAGATGTAAACACCAAGATCTTTAACAACATTACTTGAAGATAGTCAAAATCAAGTTGTATGCAATCATGCTTAGGAATCGTTAATTAAGAAACAAAAATCCCTAACTTTGTTTTGTTCTAGTTGGGATAAATCAAAACAATTCGATGAATGAATAAACGTGGTATCGTCAGGAACAAGCAAAAAATGGCTAACTCAAAAGAATTTAAAACAAAACGATTTCTTTAATAATAAAGTTGATTAATTCTTAAATGCTTTATGCATTTAATGCATTCACTTAAGTTACAATGTAAAAAAATTCATTTCTAGAGTAAACAAATTCATTATTTTTGAAGTATAACTTTGTATTTCTCAAAATTTCAGTTCAACTTAACAAATTTTTGCTTAGAGGTTGCAAGCTATCTGACAAATTATCAAGAGTTTCATGGCATAAACAAAGAAAAGAGAAAGAAACTATCTAAGGTAAAATTTTATTGGGTATAGAAAAGGAATAGTTTTTCAATTTTTTTAACAATTATAACAATAACAATTTTTAAAAGCTCTTTTTTACATAATTCCATAGAAAATATAACGTTGAACAATTACTATTCGACTTTTTCTTCTTCAATGCTAAAATTTAGTTTTTTGTTCAGAATTAATCACGTTCTTTAGTAATTCAAAAAAGGTTTATTTCTATGTATCAAAAACATTTCATATTTGCTTTAAATTACTTAGATAATTATTGTTCTTTAACTTGTGGTGACAATTGCGAATTGCATTTTGGCTTTACGAAGATACACGAAAATGTGTCAGCAAACAAGAATTTACAGCTACCAAAATTGAAATGTTAACAAATACAAACATTTCATAGAATATTTTCTCTTCATTTTGTTCCTAATTCTCAGTTTTTTGTAAATAATAATTTAAAACATATTTAAACATATTTAAACATAATTAAAAACATTTATAAATTAAATGTATTTTGGCAATAACTTAGTACCTTTCTTAAAATTTAAAATCTTAAGTTGTTTCTAATCATTTCCGCTTCGGTTCCTAAATTTATCTTAAGATTCGTTAAGAAGCAGGCTGAATATAATTAATAAAATACTATCAGAATAATTTTTCAATGAATTTTAATATGAAGCTTATATAGAACTTCGATTCCTTGAACTATTGATTGCTGAATGTTAATGCATTGGACAATAATATTTTTCAAATTTGTTCCCTTCTTATATATTATTTTCATCTTTTATTATTGATTAATTAATTGCGTGAATATAGTCCGGTCATGCTAAATTACATATTTTTAAAATATTAAATACCGTAGTGCATTTATCATATCAAAATATACTCAATATTATAAGGTCGAATTCATAAATTTTGAAATTTTAATTAGGTTTCTTCTAAGTAATATCAATATTAAGGTATAATTTTTTTCATATATAATAGCTAAGCTAGCAACAAATTATTATCAAGACATTCCTTAAATGTATAAGACACTCCTTTTTTCGTCAAGAATCAAAATTTTAAAATATAGCATCAGTATTTAAACAGAAGCTTAAATTATAGAGCAATTTTAATCACCTCTTCAATCAGCAAAGAATTTTAACGGATTATTTTTAATCAAATTAATGATTATCTTTGCAGACTTGATCCTGACTTCAACGCTGTATTAGAAGCTATTGAAAAATAGAAAAAAATCATAAATAATAATGAATATTTAGCAATTGTTTGCTTAAACTTCTCAAAAGCATTCGATTCCATTGATCATAGCATATTACTACAAAAACTTAATTTTCTAGGCTTTTCTAAGAATAGCATAGGAATCATTTTTAATTACTTGCATAATCGTATGCAGTAAGTTAAGCTTAAAAAATCTTTTTCAGATTCGATTTTTACTAAAACGAGGGAACAATTTGGGGTCCCTTACTATTATAGGGTGACTCAAAAAAAATGTCCGTTTGGTAAGGAAAAATAACATTTTTTCATATGACATAGGGGATTATCTATTGCTATTTTACTGGACACCGGTTCACTTCATATCTATGATCAGAGTTCTACGTAGTTGATATTGCTGGTATTTCATATCTATGATCTTCATATTTAGGTATTTATATCTATGATCGGTATTTAGGTAAACAGGACACTTCATAATAGTCTGACTTGTAATTTGATACATAATTTATACAACTTGATTACTGTGACAATGGCTGACCGAATTAAACCAGAACTAGTAAATTTTTTCACTTCTGTTCTAACAAAGGATGACTTCAGTGCTGCGGATATCCACAGATATTTCTAATTGTTGCTTGTGGAAGAATCTGTTCCTGGAGAGAGACAGATTAGACGAATTAGTATCAAAAACAAGGGAGATGAATACAGTATTTCACGAAAAGAAGGTTCTGGAAGGCCTAGAAGTGCCAGGAATGATATAAATATCAATATGGTTTCTTTACTGATTGATGAAGACCCTAGTCTAAGTTACAGAGCTATGGCGGCAATGCTAGGAATTGATAAATGTGCTGTTGAACGAATTTTAAAAAGAGACTTGCTATTATATTCTGTCTGTGCAAAATGGGTCCCATACAAATTAACAGCCGCTCATAAAATAGCAAGGGTTGATTGTTGTGAAACAATTCGTGCAGAACTGGGTCGGAGAAATGCAAGTCATAAAGTGTACGTCTGCGATGAGAAATGGATTTATTATAGGAGTGTACCCCCTAAAAATCAGGTAAGAGTTTGGCTTCCAAAAGATGGATCTGGAGATGGAGATATTCCACAACTTGCAAGAAGAACACAATCAGACAGAAAAGTTCTTGTCATTTTCGTTTCAAATTTCATGGGTAATTGTTATTTCGAGCTTCTTGTAGATGGGGGTAGTATCAATTCGGAAAGATATATTCAATTCGTAGAAAATGCTATTGAACATTTTCAGCTTGACAATGTCAAGCTTCATTCCATAAAATGGCAGCACGACAATGCGCGACCGCACGTTTCGCTTTTGACAACGTCTTTTATGGAAAGAACAGGAATTACCCTATTAAAACAACCGGCCTACTCCCCAGATCTGAATTTAGCAGACAGATATATCTTTCGGAATATGGAAAGCAGTCGATTAAAACACGACTTTGATTCAGTGGATGATATTCGTGATTTCCTGAAAGACTTCATTGTCACTTTAACTCAAGAAAAACTGGTGAAAGAGATGCATAACTTAATGGATCATTGTACATCTGTAATTAACGCTAATGGTGATTATGTTATGTAATTTGTTGTGATACCTATAGGAAATATAATGTTTCATTATTATTTGATTTTTGAATCATTTTTGCCTACCAAACGGACATTTTTTTGGAGTCTGCATCAGAAATATTCTTCAATAAAATACTTTTGCATATAACAAAAATGATTTATTCCTGCAAAATTAATCAAACAAAACAAAGGAATACATATAATTGAACCAATCAGGCAAAAGAAATGAATAATAAAGAACATACTTTTAAACACAGCTATAAACAAATGAATTGAATTACAAAAATACATCAACCAAATAAATGGATTTAAATCTTTTAGATTGATATTATTTACGCATATAATAGTAAAAGACTAAAATGGCGAAGTTATAAATTTTGCAGTCCTGATATTCATGAAAATTAAATTCACCATACCGCAAGTTAGTATTATTTTTATTTCTAAATATTCCTTGTTTTATATTACTCTACTTTGATTTGTATCTTTTTTTCTTAATGCTTTCAGAATTTAAATCAGTATTTTTTTTGTTCAAACAATTTCGAAATATAGATTTTTCATCTTCAAATCACAATTTCCTGAATATAGTTAATGTAATTAAGTTTTCAATACTATGTTAATAGCATTACAGGAAAATTAATGCTTTCTGTGAATGCATCCTTAAGATAAGGTATGATAAGATATTCTTTATTCAGATAAATATTGACAATTAATACCTGGTAATTTATCTGAATAGTGTCGAAAAATATACAATCATACGTAATACATACAAAACAACAATAACTATACAATAAATCTACCAGGCTATGGAAAAATTACTAATGAGAGATTTCAAGTACGGGTTGTTGAGTAATCATAATTGTAAAATTTATGTTATATATATAATTCAAAGTAATCTAATCTTCAGCTTGGTTTTCAAGCGACGCAAAATAATTCTAAATATTTAAGTGCATTACAAAGATGTGAGTGGGTGCCATTTTAACACTAGAACGGCCATTACTCCTTGTGATGCTTTTTCATGTAGCATTTCAAAATAGAACATTATGTAAAAAAAAGAAAAAAAATTACACATGCAAATTCAAATAGATTATCAATTTAATTGGTGATGCATATACCTACTGTTGTTTTTAATTAATGCATACACAAATAAACAAAATTCTAATTTCGTCAATTTTGACCCACTTGGCCGTTCTAGTGTTAATAGTATGGCTATGCAAAGAAAGTTTCAGAACTCTAAAATCTTTAATTCAAGCACGCTGTGTGAAATATTATTCCAGTGATGTTTGTTCCATTAGATATTGATAATCCTGACAATTTGCAACCATATTCAAAATAGGTAAAATTCTTTGTTTTTGATTTTTCACTATCTCTATCTTCCAAGTGCATAAAGTCCAATGATTTCAAGGTGACTCTGCCTTCATAATTTGTGGTTTCCACATAATAACCGACAATTGGATTATTCTGATGCATCATATGTGAGTATGCCACGCTTAATTCTGTTTGACCATAAATGCAAGTTATGAGAGAGCAGCGAACTATTATTTTGCCAACTATTTCATCAAAGAGAACTCTGATTTCAGAGCAAGATACAAATTGAGCTGAGCATGGATTAGAAAGATTATTAACGTCACCAATCGGCCCATAAGTGGCGCCATTTTTAAAACAAAATATATCATAGTAAGAATTACATATAGATTGAGCTTCTGAGTAAATAGTTGTCACCTGCCCATCTATTTCACAAGCTTGAAATTCACAAATATCTAAATTACTACGTTTAAATTCTTTAATACACAGAATATTTTAAGGATTCATATCACTTATTTTGTGGCAGCATTACATACTTCTGTTGGGCATTATTCTAGCATTAATTCCTAAGAAATATTAGAAAAAGTACATGTAAAAAATAAAATTTTATGCCATAAAGCTTAGAAAAATCTCCATGCATAAAAGCTTCCTAAGAATTTCTAGAAAGAAAAAACGCATATATATATATATATATATATATATATGCGTGTGTGTATATATGTACACATTGTGAAATTTATATATATCGCTGTGTATCAGTTAGATATTTTGTTGCAAAAAATGTAAGGATGATATGAATATCACGTGTCACAGTGGTGACAATGGATGCACGTATTACTATTTGAAGCATTGTATTAGAACCAAGATAAATCTTAATGAAAATAACAGCCTTCATATAGGTTTATGAATTACTCAGCAATGTAAATGTTAATTCAGCTTGAAGTTGGCAAACTACGATTATATCTCACAGACATATTTAGAATTTTAGTAAATATAACAATTCACAACCATCCATAGTCATACTGCAATTCTTTCTAAAAAATTCTACTTATTTTTTCATATTTCGCTATGTACGCTTTTTGCGCATTTTTACGTACAAAGCAACATGTTATAAATATATATATATATATATATATATATATATAAATTGTGAATGCGCATTAAGATTTTAATTAGGAAATAACTTACTTTTAAGTTTGTTGTGGTCGCAAGTTTTGTTTGAGCACTAAAAATACTATGAAATATTTTCATTTGAACAACGTTAATAATTTATGTATATTTAATTTGGAATAACCTTTTTTTCCAATTGGCATAGCATTTAGACAAAACATAAGAATAATGTCCAAAAATTAAATGGTGGAAATTAGTGGATTGAACGAAAGCAATGGCTAGTAAAGTTGCATGAATATTGTTAGTGACAACCACAAAATCATTATTAATGAATTTCATTTTTCGATGTTATATCTACATTTTAATTTTTACTACAATATTTTATTCTTCTATTTTCGTAATTAATGATATTGATCAAATTTATTATTAATCAATAATTACTGTATTACGGTCAATAACTCGAATTCTTTTCATATTGGTGATTACTAAATAATGGACTATGAATTTGAATTTTTGACTTGGGGAAAATACTGATATAGATGTGGAAAGAAGTACGATGTTATAAAAAAATAAAAAATGAGAAAACATTGCATGATATCGTGAATTTTTTTTAGCAGAAAACATTATTTATATATACATATATATATATATATATATATATATATATATATATATATATATATATATAATCTTTTCATTTTCAAAATGTTTGTAACAGTCTTTCTCAAAAATATTGTAAATAAGTATTATAGAGATTACGTTTCAAGCTAATTAAAACTATTTTATCTAAATTTTTTTGGACAAAAGCTTACCAGAAATGATTTGTTAAGATTCACTTTCCACAAATTTCTTGATTTGTTTTGGCTTGAATATTGATTTACATAGACGTCCGATAGAATGGAATCATTGTATAGAGAACATATCTGTTCACCAAAGGCAAATCCAAAACAACGCGATGTTTGAGAGCACTCTCTTATGCACCCCAATTTCGATAGGGAATATAATTCTTTGAGTAGGGAATCTTGTTTTTCAAAGCTTTTTGAATATTCTATGATGTTGAAGCGTTGTAAACTTTTTTGAAGCCCAAAATTGTATTGATAGAAACAGAATGCTAGTGTCATATATATTTCAATCTAAATTAATGATAACAATGGCAAATTTCAAAATATGATTTTATAAAGTACTTGTATTTGTAAACTACATTTATAGCCTTGACAAGTGTTGGGTGAAAAGATTTCTTCAAGAAATCAGGTAATAAAGTGTCATTCAATAATTGTGTTATTAATTACTTTGATATCCTGTATAGATTTTAACAATACAAAACCTTTTTGAAAGCAGCATATTCTTAAATAAAAAATGGTGACCTGTGAAAATATTTGTTCTACAATTTTATTTACATTAGAATAGCGATGACGCATTGAGAAAAAATTTACATCTATTATTTCAAGGGCACAAATTATGGAAGGGACACAAAATTTTTTACAAATAACATATTCAATGAGATTATCAACATAATTGGAAGTATATTACCGGCTAAAGTTTTGCTGAAAAAATAATGAAACATACAAAATTGTGTGATTATCATTTTTAACTTTGTCGCGTTTCGAGTGTGAAATTCGCTTTGTTAGTTTTAGTTCTTGCTTTACTCATAACCATTTCAAATGTTCTTGAAACTGAAATTCGCACTCCTGCCCAAATGACCAAGTCCGATAAATTAGGAAGACAAATCGGATCAGTTTAGGTTGGATTTGAAATATTTTACCCACTTTCACATATGTCAATGAATATTAACCTATAGCATGTCAAATATGCCCAGAATTCTTGAAGTATTTGCTCAATGATGATTTCTTAAATTTGAAGTAAGGCATTAATTGTCTTTGAAGTCTATTAAATTATCTAAAATATAAAAGAGTGTACTCAGCATTACCTGTGACTTCATTTGATAAATTTTCAATTTGGAATACGCTTAAATAAGCCTATTGTGAATTTTTATGTATTCATAAATATTCCGTCTGATGATATACATATTTTATCAAGTTATTACAAATTCATGAATTTTTCCAATTTGTGTAAGGCAATTGTCATAAAACTATTTTCGCAGGAAACTTATTTCTTTTATTCTATATGTTAATTCATAATATTAATTAAATTACAGGTGCTGACTGATATTATATTTTATATTAACAATTTATTTTGTAAATGTCCATAAAATTTATTAATACAAAATATTCAATCCATTAAACTGGTCAGAGCTGCAATAGGGTTAAAGAATATGACAAACTGATCCAAATAGAACTTGACCCGCAGACCCGGTGAAACAGGTGTTCCCTTGAAACTGATGCATACTAATCAAAGAATTGTTAACATAAACATATTTTCTAGTGGAAAGTCTAAATGTTCAAACGCCACTATTCAACTTTAATTTCTTCATACATTTAGTAATTTTGCATTTTACTAAGTAAATTTAAATATATGATTAAGGTGTTTTCTTGAAAAATGATCCAAACGTGCGAATTTATTAAGACTAAACTTAGTCAGTAAAATTACAAAAACCTAATTAATTACTTAGCGGAACCTAATACCAATTACCAGCACCCACACCCAAAATTTTCTAAATATCCTCTTTCGATTACAAGTAATTAAGCCAAAAAATGTCAATCACAGAATTGACTTTTTTTTAATTTTGTATAACTGAGTGAAAGATGTCAAGTATATTGTAGTATCACATGCAAAAAAAGTTAATTGCTTATTTTTAGCCTTCGATCAATTTTGAATATTTTAGTCAAGGCTATTTGGCTTATTTATTAAAAAACTCCATTTCAACTTTTCGAAATCTTTATATTTATTTATCATAATAAAATGATTTTAAAGTTTCATAAAAGGCTTCAAGTTGTTGCGGTTGCTAAAAAACAAAAAATTAAGTTTTTTTCAATATTCTATTTGCATATATGATAAATTAACAATGGTAATTTATGTGGGCGTCTAGCTCAAATGGTAGAGCGCTCGCTTAGCATGCGAGAGGTACTGGGATCGATGCTCAGGTCATCCAAATTTTTAAGTTATAAGAAAGTTTATTTTAAATTTTTTGAAGATTTAGAAATCTTTATCATATTAAAATTATTTTAAAATTGTGGAAAATGCTTCAATTTTTTGCTATTGCTAAAAAACAAAAAAAATATGTTTTTTGCAATAATCTAATTGCATATATGATGAATTAACAATTTTAATTTATGTGGGCGTCTAGCTCAAATGGTAGAGCGCTCGGTTTGCATGCGGGGGTACTCCGATCGATGCCCAGTTCGTACAAATTTTTTAATTATTGAAAAACTTTATTTTAACTTTTCGGAAAATTTATTAAATATTTATAAAATGATTTTAAAAGTTTGCAAATGCCTCAATTGTTTTCTCTTACTAAAAAACAAAAAAATTGTTTTTTGCAATATTCTATTTGCATATAAGTTGTATTAACAATGTTGAAAAATACTTCAAGTTTTTGCGAATGCTAAAACAATTTATTTTTTGAAATAGGCTAATTGCATATAAGAGCTTCATTCCATAAAATGGCAGCACAACAATGCGCGACCGCACGTTTCGCTTTTGACAACGTCTTTTATGGAAAGAACAGGAATTACCCTATTAAAACAACCGGCCTACTCCCCAGATCTGAATTTAGCAGACAGATATATCTTTCGGAATATGGAAAGCAGTCGATTAAAACACGACTTTGATTCAGTGGATGATATTCATGATTTCCTGAAAGACTTCATTGTCACTTTAACTCAAGAAAAACTGGTGAAAGAGATGCATAACTTAATGGATCATTGTACATCTGTAATTAACGCTAATGGTGATTATGTTATGTAATTTGTTGTGATACCTATTGGAAATATAATGTTTCATTATTATTTGATTTTTGAATCATTTTTGCCTACCAAACGGACATTTTTTTTTGAGTCACCCTATATATATATATTGTC
>CABFPE010001175.1:45882-58810 GCA_900660155.1 Hofstenia miamia | reverse complement strand
TATCTGTGGGTTCTGTAGATATGTCTTTTGTATGCTTTTGTATGCTTATGGTTCTTCCCCCACTTACACCTTCCCCTGGAACTCGATGTGTTGCACTGCCCTTGAATTGGCATTTTGGACTTTTGGGGGGAAAGTTGGTGTAGCATAATACAAAGATAATGCTGCTAAAGAAGAAGAAGATCAGATGATTAGTCAAGATAAAGACCAAATTATGACTATCAATTAAAAAACAATTTAAGTTTAATTATCACATTATCTTTGTAAATGTAACTAAGTATTAAGATAGCAAATTAGTACTTGTCATTGAACAATTTGGCAAAACTAAGGGGGCGAATTTGCTTCCATTATTTTTAGCCATTTTTGGCAGACAATCTAAATTTGAATTTCAAACAACAGTTACTTTTTGAAAGTTAACTATAAATATGCTAGAGATCATTTTGGAAATTGTTGAAGTAAATTCTTCGAAATTCTTATCTTTAGATTTTATATTGGTTTGCTTATTTATACAGAATGTCAAACTAAATAATGGTTTGGGCACATATCGGGAGTGACTTGAGGGACCTTGATCCAAACCATGAACCTGCATTTAAGTTAGGTATATGAATAGGAGTTTTTCTATGTTTAGATGGCTATTGATCCTTTTGTTTATATGTATCTAATAATTGATATCAGTGAAAGGGCTGGATAGCCTACTGTAGGTTATACATATTTTATATTATAGACTTAGGTGACCTATAATAGACCAATAAAGAGACTGAGCATGTATTGTTATTTAAATGTAGGTTAGGAAGCTGCAAGTTATTATGTAACTTATTTTAATTAAATTAATTAAAGCCAATAGTTTTCAGTAATGGCTGAAGTAATAATTATTAAGCAGCTAGTGACATTGCAAGGTTGTGAAGTAACATAAATACACATTACAAATTGAGTTTAAGTCAGTTACAAACAGCATTGAGAACTGCACTGAGTTAGGATAGGGAACACATAAGAACATCATTGAGCTGAGACTTGGAACTAATTGATCAGCGATGGAAATACATATGGATTGATTTGGAGATCAGAGTTGGCCAGAGGCCATAGCCAGATCACAGAGCAGAACTATGATGGCGGTATACCTAAACAGTATCGAGTTACTTTAGTTAAGTTATGGTTATCGAAATTTATTTAATATCCGAGTTAAGAATTAACAAAAGTACATCCCTACCCCCAAATAACAAAAGAAAAGGGATTTAAAAGAATGATTTAATCTCTGTTAATGCTTGGTAGTGGATGCTGCATTGCGACCATGACGGTTTAAGAACAAGAAGAAAAGAAGAATCAGATCACCATCTGAACTCAGAAATTAGAATCAACAAGTAATTAGAGCAAATAAAGTAACAGAACACATGCAGAGAAGCAGATACAGCATACAGTCAGCTATGAGATAACAACTACTACTATATCTAACATAAAGCAGGTGCAAAGACAAAGAGTCGCAACGATTTGCCAGCCACTACTATTTGTAGTTCAAGATGACAAATACATGAACAAGGAAAGGCAGTACCAAAAAAGGAACAAATAAAACAACCCCTACACCAAGGAGCGCACTCAGAGATGGATGTATCCCCCATAGAATTTGAAACCCTACCCATGTCCACAGAAATGGGATCCAATGAAGTCCTGAACATCCTATGACAAACAAATGAAACAGAGACAATATGGAGATCCAAGATACAACAACTGGTAGAAAGGATATCAACATTGGAACAAGAAAATGAGAACACACAAGCGAACTGAAAATTGAAATGGACAACTGCTTGGATAACCAAAGCAAAAATTTCCAAAGAGACATTAAGGTGTTAATGAACCAGTTAGCACAGTCAAACATAACTTTCCAAGAACAAAACCAGAAATGGGAGAAAATATGTCAACAATTGGAGGACGCAAATAGGCAATTAATCCTAGACAATGATATTCAAGCCCAAGAGATAGAACAATTGAAAGGCAAACTCAGATTGACAGAACTGGATAGAGATGAAAATCACGAAAATCAGAAACGAGAAATAGAAGATCTGAGACAGAAATTAAAAATGTTATGAGAAAACAAAGAAGAAAACCCGAGGGCAATGACAAGGCATGAAATGATAATCAATCAGAGGAAAGAAAGGAGCTTGTGAGCGTGACCAATGAACTTTAAAAACACTTCAGAGGAATGGAGGAAGAAGAGAAAAGGAAAATCATCAATGAAATAATGAGAGCAGTGGCAAGTCAATACACAACTAGTGAACAAATGAATAAACAAAGAAAACCTGTTTATGAAAATTTGATGCTGCCAGAACACAGCCACAATGACACCATACCATGTAAGGCAACTCTGCCAAAATTCAATGGAAAGGTGGACAGTTATAATCCGACATTTCTAGAATGGTTATGAATGTTCAAGATCATGATGGCCAAAAGGAAGGTAAACCAAAGGGCAGCAGCTGCAAGATTTCCACTATATCTAACAGGGGCGGCATCCCAACATTACTTGCTTTTGGATGCAGACATGAAATGAGACTACAAACTAATGATCAGAGATTTCATAGATTACTACAAAAATGAGAGTTTTAAAAACCAATATTGAATCATACTAAACTGGATGATATCCAAAACTACATCCAGCAAGTAGAATGACTAGTGACACTTTGCTCCAGAGAAAACAAATACTCAAAGTACGACCTCTTCTCCCACATTTGTAAAGGAATGCTGGAGAACATCTGAACACAATTTGAAATCAAGTGCGATGTAGACAACAAGTTAGAAAAGATGATCAGGAAAGCCATAGACATACAGGCAACAATAGAGAATAATGCCCACATTTATGAGAAAGTGGTATGGAACAAAGACAAGCCAGCAGAATGGCGGAATAGCTACAAACCACAAACAGGGAACACCAAAGTGTACAAGGAAAAGAAGGGAGAGAAGTTCATTAACATAAAAAACAAAGATGGGAAGTCAAAGAATATGAGAGAAAGAGATATAAAGTGCTATGGTTGTGGACAAAAGGGACACAAAAAAGGCGAATGTAGAAAACAGATGAACATGATCAGGGAGGAGGAAGCATATTACAAGGAAGAAGATGTAATCGAATCCGAATCAGAATTGGCAGAGGATCCCCAAACAGAGGAAGAATCAGAAAACTAGTTAGAGTGCCAACTTTAAAAAACCAAGCACCCATAATGATTATGACGAACCTGGACAATATCAATGCCATAATGATAACCATAAATGGAATATTAACAAAGGCAACAATCAATATGGGAGCAGCGACATCAATAATAATGGATGAGTGCACGACAAAATTGGGATTTAAATGAGAAGACTTACAATGTTTGAGCAAAAGATTAATCAACACATCTGGTGAGTACATAGACACAAAATGCAAGATTGAGGCAGTACAAATCAGAATAGCAAATACAACCTTTGAGGAAATACTAGTAGTAATAGACACCCATAACAACATACTGCCTTATGAGGTGATACTAGGGGATGATTTCCTGACAAAGAACAGATGAGTAATAAATTATGCTGACAGAACAATCAAAGTAAGAAAAGAAGAGATCGAAATCAAAGAGCAAGAAGGAAAACCATCAACAATAGTGTTTAAACTGGAGGAAAACATAAAGCTGCAGCTGTATCAATGGAGAATGCATGGAGTTAAAATGGAAGAGACGATAATGGCAGATGTAATGATCTATGACAACAAAGGAATCAATTCAAAAAGAGAGTCAATGCCGTCAAGCATGTGTGAGATAAAGAATGGCAGAGGAAATGTAGCAATACTAAATGCAACAAATCTCAATATCAATGGGAAGAAAACAAATGTACGAATATTTGGACAATATGTCAAATCTAGCATCAAGGCCATCTGGAGAGCAATTGAAGACATTGATGAGCAGAGTAGTTTGTATGGTCAACTTGAAGACTTACAAACAAAAACAAGAGGTACTCCACACTGCCGACTCAAGGGCAAGTGGACAAAAACCATTGATGTAGTGAGTACTCCCCACAGCCGACTCAAGGGCAGAGGGATGAAACCAGAAGAAGAAGATCAGTACAAGATTCCCAAACTATTGGAGGAAGAATACCAAAATTTGAACAAAACACAATTACAACAACTTGGAGAGGTGCTAGAGAGACACAAATGGATATTCAATTATGGAGAAATAAGTGTGGGACAACTGATAGGCAAAACACACAGGATCATTATGACAACAAATAAGCCAATAAAGTTGCCAGCAAGGCGAGTACCAGAGCAAATGAAGGACGAATATAACAGGATACTCAATGAATTAATTGACAACAAAATAATACGACCCAGCAAAAGTCCATATGCTGCACCAACAGTATTCGTGAAGCAGGGAGACAAACATAGATTATGTATAGACTTCCAGAAGCTGAACGAAGTAATGAAAAAGGATTTGTACCTGCTGCCCAGGATAGAAGACATGCTATATGAGGCAAGCAAACACAAGTACTTTACGTCAATAGATCTATGCAAGGCATATTGGCAGGTGAGAATGGAAGAAGAAGACATAGAAAAGACGGCGTTTATAACTCCATACAGATTGTATGAATGGATATATATGGCGTTTGGCCTATGCAATGCACTGGCAACATTTCAAAGATATATAACAAAAGTGCTTAAAAATAAGAAACACAAGATGGAAGATGGAGTAAATGCATACATTGACAATATCATCATGACTAGTGACACAATCAAGGAACACCTGGAGAAACTGGAACGAACATTATCAATCCTGCAAAGAGCAGGCCTGAGAATTAATGGAAATAAATGTGACATACTGAAGGAAAAGATCACATTTCTAGGACTAGTAATCGAAAAAGGGCGGATATGTATTAAGGAAAACACAAGAGACATGATTAGAAGAATAGAGAAACCAAACAACAAGAAGGACATCCAAAGAATAATGGGTTTCTTCAACTACTATCGCACTTTTATTCCCAACATCGTGGGGAAGACTGCCAAGATGACATGGTTGATGAGAAAGTCAGTACCATTTATATGGATGTGGCAGGAGCAGGTGGAGCTAGATAAAAGAAGAATTAGCAAAGTTGCCATCATTGAACACGCCCAATTACAACAAAACATTTATACTAGACTGCAACACCAGCAAGGTAGTGATCAGAGCAAAGCTGGGACAACTGAAGAATGGCAGGGAGGTACCCATACAGTTCTTTAGCCACAAGTTAAAACCAAGCAAAGAGAACTATGGGTCAACAAAGTTAGAGATGCTGGCACTGATCAAGGGCATCAAGAAATTTAGGCACTTCTTAATAGGCTGGCAGTTCAGGGTCCATACAGACAATAGCGGATTGGCAGCGCTTAATAAGTTTTCAGGTGACAAATCAGGGATAGTGTTGAGATGGATTGAATACCTAAACAAGTTCACTTTCACGATCAAACACTGAAGAGGAACACTGCATACAAATGCCAACTTCTGGACTGTGCTTTCTGAATTCTGCCACACACAGAGTACAAGGGGCTGCCTGAAATGAATGTTGATAAGAAGGGACAAGCAGTGCAACCAATCGCAATAAAGGAAGAGATATTGGAGTCAGAGATCATAGAAAAACAGAGAGACAATGTGATATTAAGCAAAATTATAAAGAAGTTACAGGAATCAAGTTTGAAACTATCAAAGTTAACCATGAGTTACTACAAGAGGTACAGATGGAAGAAAAACAAGAACGGACTCCTATATGTAGAAGGACAAAACAACAGAATTGTGATACTGAAATACTATAAACATTAATTGGTGAGGAAAATTCACGAGAAGGGCCATCTAGGCATCACACAGATGGAGAGTATGTTTAACGCAAGGTTCTTCACAATGACAATAAGGAAAGTGACAGAAGACATTATTAATAAATGCATGAAATGACTCCTTCATAATAAGCAACATTTTCCAATGCAGAGAGCACCACTAGAAAAGATCATAGCAACAAAACCCAATGAGATCGCACATATAGATCTAGAAATGTTGTCAAAAGATGAGGAAGGATACCAGTACCTATTAGTGATGGTGGACAATTTCACCAAATTCGCGAGGTTAATCCTGATGAAAAACACAATGGCGGAAATGACTGCTGACATAGTCATGAAGGAATGGATCCTAAATAATCACCAATAAGGGGCCACAATTTGAAAGCAATCTATTTCAAGAGATGACACATTTACTAGAAGTAATGAGTGAAAGAACAACAGCATACCATCCACAAGCAAATGGCGCAGTGGAGAGACTGAATAGGACATTGATAAAGTTGATAAGAGTCACAACTTCAAGGATAGGGGGTCGCAAATGGAGAGAAGTAATTGAAATGATTGAGTATTTTTACAATACGTCTGTGCATTTGACAACTGGGATAACACCATTCAAGGCCATGTTTGGAAGAGAGGCAGTGACGCCACTATCAATGCAATACTTCACCTACACCAGAAAAATGGACAACCAATACATTAATCAACTTAGAAATTGGACAACTGCAATACATGAGATGATGTGCCATAACACAAAGAAATCTGCTGTGAGAAAACAGCAAAATGACAATAAAAAAATTTATGGTCATGCACATAAGATAGGCAACAGTGTTTATGCATTCACACCAATGAAATTAACAGACACAAACCAGGTCCAAAAATTAAAAATGGCACAAGTATTACCAAATAATGAGTACATGTTAAATAATGATAGATTATTAAATTTTCAGAACCTAAAGCAAGCAATGGCAGATATCAAAGAATCAATATTAGATGAGAATGCCAAGTTTAAAATAAGTCATATTAACAATAGTGAGATTGTATATGACAAGAGCAAATTAGATAGTTTGCTGGAGGAAGGCTTTGACAAAGAATTTGAAACAAATATTGGCAATGAAAATGTACCAGAAAGAGTGCTGCCAAGGCGTGCAGCAAGAGATAAAAATATATATGACCCAGAAATATGGGATATAAACTTACTTTCTGAATTTAGGAAAATCAAACAAGTTGCAACAGCCATTGAGGAAGAGAGTCGCCAAAATCAAAGACCCAAGGAGATGACAACGTCAAATCTGTGGAGGAGAATTTGAAGGGGATCTCAAACAAGACGTCCAACAGAAGACAGAAGGGATGAGAACCAACCAATGACTAATCAGAGGCACAGAGTGAGAAGGCGTCTGAGTAGTCCCCAATGCTGATTTGAGGGCAGGGAGACAAAAAGACATAATGCCTCTCCCACTGGAGATCTGCACTGCTGATTTGAGGGCATGCAGAGAACTGGTGACAAGCAGCTCAACTTTCCCTCTGGTCCATCTTGCTGATTCAATGGCAGTGCGACTATCAGAGTTCCAGGGGATGGTGAAAGCGGGTGAAGAACCCTGCGTATATGAAAGCGATTCAAGGCTGACATATCAATGGAACCCACAGCTGGTCAATTGCTGAAAGCATCAACTGTGAGCTGATTTGAGGGCGAATCAGTAGAAACCATCAGCATGGCTTACTTGATGGTTAGCTGAGAACCATTAGACCATTACGGATTACACTGGTACACACCCACTCTGAAAGCACATCAGAAAGAACAGTATGCTCTAAAGAAAGAGTAAAAAGATGTCGAAAATAGATGGGGCAACCCTGCACCCCTACCTAATGGGAACATTAAAAATGAGAAACAATGCATATCAGAAATTGTCACCAGAAACAAAAAGTCATATATGAAAGATAGCAAAGATAGAGGGCAGCTATTTACCCATAATACTGAATGCACAGAAAAAACAGATTGTCAATATGATAATAAGCTATCAAAGAGAATTGGATGAGATGGTAGAAAGCCCATACATGTGTAGTACGGTTCATGTCACATTTGACAAAAACTTCACATTGGAAACAGTCCAAGGAATAATGGTGTATATTGAACAAATCGCACGAATACCAGAGATTAACATTGACAAAGATAACCTAACAATTATCCATATTTTGAAAGACAAAGAATATAACAAAAATCTAGAAAAACAGCTAGATCAAATGCTAAGGATGGCAAGAGTGCAGGGAATAAGAATAGTGATCATCAGGAGAACCACATTCAAGGAACTACCACCATTCTTGGCCGAATTACAAATACAAGTAGAAAATGTGTTCTTATGGGAGAAAATAATGACAGAGACAAAAGTCGCAGAATTGATAGGCCTAGTGTAACATAATCCAATCATGTGGTCAAGTGGAGAGAATTAGAGGAAAGTACTAAGACTAACTCTACAAATAAATATTTATTGTACACACATGATTATTATTAGTTAAATCAATTGTAAAATTGTAAAGCAGCATTTTCATATTAATTAATTTGGCAGTACATCTGACAAATGGTAAAAGGCTGAAGTCGCAAATGCTAATTAATGCTGACATGCGTAAATCGGCAGACAAAGGAAAATCAGAAATCAGAAAACTGTCAACTTAGATTTAACAGGTACTAGCCAAAGATTTGATTGTTTAATAGTTTCATGTATAAAAGTGGTGCAATTTATTATTTTGATGATGACTAAAATTCATTGGATTTACTTTGTTTATTTTTGTCAGGTTTATTTATTAATTACAATGGAAAGCTAAATGGTCGAGCACTAGGGTATTCTTGATGGTGGTCCCCAACTTCATTTAATGGGACCTTGGAATGGCCTTGCACCTTACAATCGCCTTTCAAAAGTTCTGTGCAGCTGGTAGCCGTTGTTTACCTGATGTGCTCTTAGGCTAGGTATAAGTATAGGGGTTTTTATTTGTTATAGCTTTCCTATTGTTTGTTGTTCATATTACTATATTTTGATCTTTAGGTTGACCCTCATAGGAAATTACATGACTTATTTATATTGGATTTCAGTAATTCCATTATATGTATTTACCTGTAGACTGAACTACCAACTATCCTTTTTATTGCTGGCCTCATTGGTTGTTCACATGTATATCAGGTTAACATGTACAACTCTATCTGTAGGGATATTACATTTAGGGAATTATAATAAGCTAATGCATCTTGGTTGTGAATTCCACTTATATTATAAACTCATTAATAACAAGAACAATCAATGCAATAAATTAGTAAGTTATCACACACTATCACTATCATTTCCTTGTACACTGTTTCATGCACTGAGTCACTGGCATTGCGGTTGGTGTTTCTCTTGATGTTCAAGAAGCAGCTGGAATTAATCATGATCTTGTAGTTTCTTTGATTCCTCTTTGTGCTTTGCCTCAGGTCGGGTTTTGACCCTGTTCATTGTACCATCTATCTCTTGTCTCACACCTAAATTACTGTGGTTAATCTAAGCTTCAATATTAGTTGAGCAGGTATTATTTAAATTAATAAGCAACAGAAAGTTAGAGTTAAGGAAGAGAGATGGAAACTTGGAATCTGTCAACTACCATACTAGTTAAGGAGGGAAAAATGTTAAAGCAGCTCCTAAATTAAGTTAAGACTTATTAGTTGGAAGGTTGTCAAGATTCTACACTAGATTTGCAAATCAATTATTGGGTAGCCTATTGCAGATTGATGGTAGATCCGTGTATAGTGATTGATTTATATAAACAAATAAAAACAATAGAGATGATGACAGATGCAGAGGGCATAGAAAAAGCAAATACGCTATTTATCAAGTGCAGCCTCACACAAAGGCAAGAACACATAAAGAACAAGAGATATGGAATCAAATGAAGTTACAAAAGAAAACAAAGGAGGAATGGCCAGAAATACATATTGAGGCCCCATCAAAAAAATACCACACAACAGTTGAGGTAGCACTTACAGAGATCAAAAGAGGGTATGAGCTGAACTCCACAAAGGATTTTAAAAACATAATATTTGAAGAGAAAAACGCCCTGGAAGTTAGATTCAGAACTTCAGAATGGTTGTTGGCAATATTCACAATGCAGGAGCAAGAACTAAGGCAACCAATCTCGAGATCAAATCAACATAAACTAATAAAACTAAAGAAGTATGAGATAGCATTGTCCCTGGTAAACACACAAACCAAAAACTGGTTGTTGAAAGGACACATAGAGAAGTTGAAATCTCCCAACAGAATCAAAAAGCCAATGCAAGAGATCAAAAAATTCATAAGCAGACTAATTGTTAACAAATGTCCAATGGGAAGAATGTCGACAGTGGACATAGTGAATATAACGGGAATTGTGCCAGAAGAGTTAACAATATTTGATGAACCCATGAGGAAGTATATGTGGGGTGCCACCTCTGAAACTTGACTAAGACAGGTCAAGACTGAACCATGGCTAACAACAAAGAAAATTATAAAAAGAAAGATAGTAGACACCACAGAAATCACAAACATGATGAAGAGCAAAAATATACAACAAATGTTAGAACAAGACATAAAAAGGTACAAAAAAGAGAGCCCTTGCTGTACATTCGTTAAGATAATAAAAAGTGCAGAAATGATGCAAAGGGGAGGAATAACAGTACCTGTCAAATCTGTGAAATGATAACCAAGACACAAAAGGAGATTTTAGAGGAAGAAGAACTATTAACATCAACACAATTAATATTATCCCCAAAGACACAACAACAGATTGACAGGATAAATATAGAAAAATGGGGAGCCTCTACACCAGAACATACAATGGAATGGATTGCCACAGATGATGAAAGATTCCCAGTCAAGATAAAAATAACTAAGGAGAAAGTTCACTCCAGAAACTATCAGTATGTAAAAGAAGAACAGACAGTCATATCTATGAAACTAATGTTCACAGAAGCATTTACAAAAATGGAACTTGAAGAAATGTTAAAACCATGCAATCAGTTGGCAGTGGACATAGAATGCATTACATCAAAGTTGGAAGTAAATGAGAAAATTCAGACGAGAATGAGCAGAAGAGGCTTAACACAAATCTTCTGGGAAACATTAAAAGAGAGTAAAATGAATTACTCAGCCACAATTGAACTGGCCACTGCGCCAACAACATCAGAAGATTACAAAGAAATAGAGCAACAAGTAAAAATGAAAATCCTTATCTGTACTCCACCACAGAAAGTTTCAATCCCAATGGTACTCCCCAGGTGGAGAATTCCTAAGAACATGAAAATCACAAAAACTTTCCTACACGAATATAAAACTTACATAAATACAAAGGAAGGAGCAAAGCAATAGTTGAGAGAGATGACTATAAGAAGACAAAGGAAACACTACTCAAAAATGATAACAAAGAAAGGGTATACGTTGAGGGAGCAATAACTCCTTACCAACTATATACCCAAGGAGAACCAATATATGAACAATTGAAAGAATTGCATGACAAAATAGATAAACAAACAACAAAGGTGATTATGCTGTTTTTGGGAGTGAACGATGTAGTATGGCTGGATCTATGGGATAAGAAGTACCACTTCTATGATGTTAAGAAAAGAGTAGAAATAGTGACAATGATGAGATTAAATAAGAATGATCTGACAACAATAACAGAAGAAGAGGTAAGGGAGAACATATGCTTCTTCTATAAGGATGTGGCAAATACAAGGAGCCTCAGGAGAGTTTTTACATTCTTTTAACTGAGCACAATGATACGCAAAGAGATGGTGCACATGAGTAGAGCAGATGCACAAATGACATTAATGATAGCAATAAAAGGCATCCATCTATATAGAAAGTTCTACAAGATCTTCTCAGAAAAAATGAATGAACTTAGAGAGATCACACCAATATCAGAAAATATTAAAGAGACAAAATTCCTATGATACTACAGTACAGTGACAACAGAGAGAGGCAGTACTGAAAATGACTAAACAACCAGAATTTGTGACAATGAGCTGGAGCAATCCCCAAGCAGAAATGATAATTAAAAAAGCGGATGAATTGGTCCACAGAGAATGAGTGGTACTAAAAATAATGCAAGCTGAGGAGGGCATGTAGCATAATCCAAAGCTAATGCTGCTAAAGAAGAAAGAAGATCAGATGATTAGTCAAAACTAAGATTGAATTATGATGATTGATTAAAAGACAATTTAAGTTTAATTATCACATTATCTTTGTAAATGCAACTAAGTATTAATATAGCAAATTAGTACTTGTCGTCGAATTTGACCAAATGAAGGGGGTGAATTCGCTTCCATTATTTTTAGCCATTTTTGGCAGATGATCTAAATTTGAATTTCGAAAGACAGGTACTTTTTGGAAGGTAACTATAAATATGCTAGAAATCATTTTGGAAAGTGTTGAAGTAAATTCATCAAAAATCTTATCTTTAGATTTTATATCAGTTTGCATATTTATACAGAATGTCAAGCTAAACAATAAATGCAGTAGTAGTGGTTAGGGCACATATCAGGAGTGACTCGAGGGTCCTTGATCCAAACCATGAACCTGCATTTAAGTTAGGTGTATGACTAGGAGTTTTTCTCCATTTAGCTGGCTATTGATTCTTTTGTTTACATGTATCTAATAATTAATATCAGTAAAGGGGCTGGATAGCCCTTATATTACAGACTTAGGTGACCTATAATAGACCAATAAAGAGACTGAGCATGTATTGTTATTTAAATGTAGGTTAGGAAGCTGCAAGTTATTATGTAACTTATTTTAATTAAATTAATTAAAGCCAGTAGTTTTCAGTAATGGCTAAAGTAATAATTATTAAGCAGCTAGTGACATTGCAAGGTTGCAAAGTAACATAAATACACATTACAAATTGAGTTTAAGTCAGTTACAAATAGCATTGAGAACTGCACTGAGTTAGGATAGGGAACACATAAGAACATTGTTGAGCTGAGACTTGGAACTAATCAATAAGTGATGGAAATACATGTGGATCAATTCGGAGATCAGAGTCAGCCAGAGGCCATAGCCAGATCACAGAGCAGAACTATGATGGCGGTATACCTAAACAGTATCAAGTTATTCTAGTTAAGTA
>CABFPE010001175.1:30665-45781 GCA_900660155.1 Hofstenia miamia | reverse complement strand
TATATATATATATATATATATATATATATATTGTACAATTGGGACCATTACATCAAAGAATTCCCATGCACTTCATCTCGCCACCACTAGGAGTGATCTTTCTCTCACTTGTGCTTATTCATGCTACGCTCCCTAGCATACTCAGCTACCCAATCACGTTGTTTTAGTGTTTACATTTTTGTTCTGCCTTTGGCAGGTGTATTACATAGTATTATTAACTGTATAAATAAGGACTTTGCATGTGTGCAAAAGCTTAATAAATTGTTTTGGTTTAATACCAGGTCTATAGTTGCTCTCATATACATCCTATATTCAGATGGCCATGAGCAGCTAAACCTTCTACAAAGCTGAGGGGGAGTAAGCAGAGTATGTATTCAGGTGTAGGACGTTGTGACCTGTCTATGCAAGCTGCTTAATCCCATTCAGTTTTGGGGTTTAGTTGATCCAGACTTTCATACATGTAGATGGCAGCTTTGTTGTCTTGCTTTGGCACTAATGACCACATATTCTTAGATGTAACTGGAGTTCATATTTGCAGTAGTTATTCTAGCTTATTACAAGTGTTTACTACTCTAAGTTGTATATGCCAAAGCAGTTCTATAAGATGTTTTATCGTTTTATCTGAATGAGAATAGATACTACACTATCACTATGTTTCACTAATTTCATGGCCAACTATGATTATGCTAGATGATGACCCTTGTATGTCCAAAGAACACTCTGTTGCTCTCAAAACTTTGACACTCTATCAAAATCGTAAGTTTTATTATATTTGCCAAGCTCAGCCACCTGTCATGTCGAACTGTATCAAATAATATTCTTTCACTGAATAGAATCTTAAGCCTAGTCAGGTTACAATGCGTACCTACAACTGTTTTACCACTGCTATATCTCTGCCTCTCTTAGCTTACTTTACAAAAATGGTGAATTATATGGTAGCAAGTTTGAAAACTTTAAACAAAAATGAACTGATGGAAATGATCATAGATCAAACAGACCACATAAATGATCTCAAAGACAGAATGGAAACCCTAGAAAACCAATTATCACAAATTGTGTCACCCCAACCTGAATCTACCTATGTCAGACAAAAACAATTCTCCAACCTGGAATTGTCAATATGGGAAAACTTAAATGTCTTCAGAACCTGTTTCAGCTGACAGCCCAGGTTACAATGCGTACCTACAACTGTTTTACCACTGCTATATCTCTGCCTCTCTTAGCTTACTTTACAAAAATGGTGAATTATATGGTAGCAAGTTTGAAAACTTTAAACAAAAATGAACTGATGGAAATGATCATAGATCAAACAGACCACATAAATGATCTCAAAGACAGAATGGAAACCCTAGAAAACCAATTATCACAAATTGTGTCACCCCAACCTGAATCTACCTATGTCAGACAAAAACAATTCTCCAACCTGGAATTGTCAATATGGGAAAACTTAAATGTCTTCAGAACCTGTTTCAGCTGACAGCCTTGCATCCTCAGCCATTACTGGAGCCACTGCCATCACCAAGCCTGCATGCATCCAGACTGACCTCACAGCCACCCATGCCCACAACACCAGAACACGCTGAGGCAACTCTAGATACAAGATCAAAAAAACGCGTCTCTTTGCTACCTGACCTGCCCCTAAAAGGGGATTTGAAACTTCATAAAATGCCACAATATTTCACAGGAAAATTCGACATAAAGAGCCAAACTTTTTGCAAATGGATAATTCTTTTTGAAATCTATCTAATACAGCAACATGGCATGAAACAAAACAGAGCCACCCAAATGCCTCTCTTCCTTAAAGACAGAGCCCTACAAGTCTATCTTAACTTGGATGCTAACATAAAAACCAATTACAACAAACTCGTCACCACAATGCATGACCAATTTGATAATGAGTACCAGAAAACAGTACTGAATGCAATTGTACACATGCCACCTAGAAAAAAACAAAGATGAAATTAGTACAAAGTTGATTGGTTGCTTTGCTTATCAAAAGAGGAAGACAGATACTACCCCCAAGATCTGTACTCATATGTCCATGCAGGTCTACCACAATAAATGAGAACTAGATTTGAGAACAAATGCAATATAGATGATGATATTTACACCCTAATAAAGAAAGCAATAAACATCCAATTAACTCTAGAAAATAATGAGAAGGTCTACCAGCAATGAGGACAACTACCAACAACCTCATTCCCACCTCATCACACATTCACTAAAAAGGACGACCTACAAAAAGCAATTGCAGAAAAACCAGAAGACGTCACCTTTGTAAAATGCAAAAAATGTGGTGAAAAAGGCCATCTTAAACCTGATTGTAAAAAAATGGTCTACCTCGTCAATGAAGATTATTATACTGCCAAAGACCTTGAACACCATGAACAATCAGACTCCAATGATGATGATTTAAATGAACAAGGGCACTGGCCCAAGAAAGAGCTACTGATTGTGACAGACCTACTCAACAAAAATTTGATACCAATAGTGATAAACAACTTCAATATAAAAGCAACTGTCAATACTGGTGCCTCAATAACAATCATGGCTGACACCTGCACTCACACTATTGGATGGAATAAAGATGAGATCACAACTAATGATACAAGACTAATAAGCAATCTCAGGCAATTACATTAACATAAAAGGCACAGTGAAAAACGCAAGAATAATGATAAACAACATGAAATTTGAACAAAACATTCACATAATAGACACAATGAATCCACCACTACCATACAAAATGATAATCAGAAGAGACTTCCTATCTGATAACAACTGCCTCATCAACTATTCAACAAAACATTAATGAACCAGGAAGATAACAATGTGTCATTATCACTAGCCACAAAAGCCATTACTGATTTGGAATTCTCATTAAACAACAATTTAAGACTGGAGGCTTTTCACTGGCAAATAGCAAAGATAACCACCAACAAACACTACAAAGGAGACATAGTCATAACCAATGTATATGGCACTAAAAACTCTCTCCTAACTGTACTGAACAACATAGTGTCAATCCACAACAACATAGGATACACAGCAATCTTAAACAATTCAAAGAGAACAGTGCCTCTAAAACACAACACAATAACAATTACTGGCATGCCTTTGGAATGATATGTTACCAAGAATAAACAAATCTTACTTTCATCAACAAAAACCACATCAAAGGACATGAAACAAATTCCCCAGCTAACTGCAGACTCTCACCCCCCATCTCACTAAGGAGGAGTGAGAAATTATAAACAACATAATATGAAATAATGCTCCAGTATTTAACAATGACGACATAAGTGTTGGCAAAGCCATCAGCATAGAACCCCAAATCAAAAAGGTACCACACAAACCCATATGCCAAGCATGCTGCACAAGTACCTACCCATCTCCAAGATCAATATGCAGAAACACTGTTGATATTACTCAATCATGGCATAATAAGGAGGAGTCACAGCCTGTATGCCTCCCCAACTGTCCTCATAAGGCAAGGCAAAAACATCGTCTTTGTATTGACTTCAGACAACTCAATGATGTCACAGTGAAAGAAGCATACCCCCTGCCACATATTGATGACATCCTCTATAGTGCAGCAAAATACAAAGTTTTCTCAACACTAGATCTTTGCAAAGTCTATTGGCAGGTGCCAATGCAAGAAGAAGACAGAGAAAACAGCCTTCATTACACCCTCCCTATGGCCTATTCAAATGGCTCTACATGGCTTTTGGCCTTTGCAATGCCCCAGCTACATTTCAAAGATATGCTATGAAAATATTAACCAAAGAAAACTAAACTTTCTGATGGAGTTGCAGCATACATTAATGACATCTTAATAGGTTCCAACAACATAACAGAACATGGAAAAGAACTAAATACCATGCTGAGACTACTGCACAATGCTGGCCTTAGAGTCAATGCAAAAAATGCACTCTCACAAAAAATCACGTCACGTTTTTGGGAAGACACATCACCCAAGGAAAAATACAACTAAAAGACAATGCTAAATACTGATAGATGAAATCCAAGCTCTGAAGACGATTAAAGACGTCCAAAAAATACTTGGCTTCATAAATTACTACCAAATGTTTATACCAAATCTTGCTGAAAAAGCCAGACATATGTTGGACCTCCACTGAAAGCCTCAACACTTTGATTGGGTATGGAAACATCAAGATGACCTTGACAATCTTAAGAAAGAAATAAAGAAAATTGAATCACTGAATTCACCCACGCCAAATGAACCTTTCATATTAGACTGTGATGCAAGCACAGTAGCAATTGGAGCAACATTAAGTCAGATCCAAAATGCTGATGAAAAACCTATCCAATGGTTTAGCAGAAAGCTCCAAAACAGTGACCTAAACTACTAAATTAGAAATGTTGGCCCTCATTGAGTCACTGAAAAATTTCCACCACTTCCTAATAGGTGAAAACAAATTTACAGTAGATACTGACAACAGCAGCCTATGCTGGCTGAAAAAATATGCAGGAGATGGCTCAAACATCATTGTTAGATGGATTGAGTACCTACATGATTACAATTTTACAATCAAACATAGAAAAGGAAAATTCCACAAAAATGCAGACATATGGACTGCACTACCACAATATCAAAGAGTTCTCAAAAAGGAGCAAGGTCCCCCAAAACAATTTAACTTTATACAACAGTGTCAATATGAAACACTATCTGACATCAACATCAATAGGAATGGACATCCTATAAAACCAATACTATCAATCTTCATAAAAGAAGAAATCACACCAGCAGAAATAGCCAAAGCTCAAGCAAATGACAAGATCTTATGCCAGATTATACAAAGTCTCCGTGACCCCACATTTATTATGGACTCAATGGCAACATGATATTTCCACAAACACAAATGGAAATTAACAGATTCCAAAATACTGTACTCTGCCACTACAACATGCAATCTGATTGTGCTACCAGAGTACTATAAGTGAGAAGTCATCAAAAAAGTCCATGAACAAGAACACAAACCAATCTCACCATACATGAAAACTTTGTAACACCTTACCTATGTACAATGATAGAAGAAATCATAAACAAATGCCAATCCTGCATCTTGACTAAATACATCTTGTTTACCTGGACAATGTGCCTCCCTGGAAAAAATATCTGCTGAATACACTAACTCTATTGTCAATGCAGACATCAATGAACTTTCAAAAGACAACAAATGCTACTCATACATATTAGTTATGGTGGACCATTTCACAAAATACTGCAAAATGATACCACTACACAACATCAAATCAGCAGAAGCAATCACTAATAATTGGGTGTGTGTATTCAGCCCCATGACACACCTGATAACAGACCAAGGAAAGCAGTTTGAAAGCTCCTTCTTTCAATCATTAGCAAAAAGATTAGAAATCCTTCACACACACACCACCATAAATCACCCTCAAGTGAATGGTGCCATTAAGCAAGTAAATCAGAACCTCGTAAAACTCATGAGGACAGTAACATCACATGCTGGAGGAAAACAATGGAGAAAAATCCTACTTATGATAGAATACTTCTACAACAACTCCACTCACTCAACCATGAAGATCTCACCATATAAAGCCATGTTCAGCCACAAGGCTCCAACACCTGTCTCAATGCTATTTCATGGCTACAATGGAGAAATTGATAACAACTATGTTAAACAACTTATGGAGAATATAGCCAAGACACATGAAACAATGTGCGCCCATGCTGAAAAAAGTGCCATAAGACAACAACATCAATTCAATAGAAAAATCTATGGTGAACCCCATTCCATCAGAGACCAAGAATTTGTGTATATGCCAGGTGTTACCACTGATGAGAAACAGGTTCACAAGCTATCTTTCAACTGGGAAGGACCTCTTACTATAACAAAAATACTCCCTCACAACAATTATGAACTAGACAACAAGAAAACTACTCACTTTCAAAATATAAAAAGAATGTCTTGTGATATCTAACATGCTAGAATATCCAAAATTAATGAATTTGAACTTATCAAATCTGAAAATAATGAATTCTATCTTACACCTGAATGTAAAAAATCTCAGAACAATAGTTTGACAATGAGTTTAAATTAAAACTTTCTTCTGTGATAAGTTTGTGCACATAGCCTAAACATACTGCTAAATCTAATATCTTTAATAAGGAATGGTCTATTAACTTTGCTTCATTGCCTTTAGATCAATTACATCATGAAACACAGAGCAGTCACAGCAAGCCCTCAAAGAGCCAATTGCCTGAAAACCTCTAAACAGCAATCAAGTCCACCTGAATCTCCCTGCAGGGTCCTTCAGTGGCCATGATCTCACCTTGGACATCTCTAGCTGCAGGACGTTCTCAGCTACAGATGATGAGCAACCACCTACCACATCTACTTCAATAACACATAAAAGGATTGGCAAACCCTCAACATCAATACCAATCAAAAAACATATCCTCAGCCAGATACCATCTCTAACCTCATCAACAACCAGCAGTCAACAAGACTCTCACTTCATAGAAAGACAACAAAAAATCTCACTTATTGAAGGTGAAACAATCCATCCCTACTTTATCACATCTCGCCACTGTTACTACACACAACAACATATCCAAGAGAACCAGAAATATAATATACAAAATACTAACAATTGGAGAAAACAAAGTAACCAGCAAAGCCCTTCCTACAATCATTGACAAAGAGAAACACAGTCTGGTCAATACTATAATCTTTTACCCTGATTCATTTTTACCACAACTCAGCAGAGACTACTACAGAAGCACAGTACATATAATTTTCTATGATAACATTCACCTGAAAACCATTTTGAAGCTACTAAAAAATAGAAGACAATGTAAAAACGTGGAATGTCTCAACATAGATTGGTCAACACCCAACCTTGTGTATATACTTAAATGTCATGAAAAAGAAGACCCAAAAATGGTTCAATGGATAAATCTCATTCTAGTAGAAGCCCATGCATACTCAATTACTGTAAACTTCTTTAAAACAAAGAAACATCACCACTACCAGAAAATATTCTCAATCTAGAAAGCTACTTAGAATCATTTTACATCATTTGAAAAACAAAATTAACCAGAACAACAATCAAAAAGACGCCATCAGTGACAAACTTCATACTAATCAACATACTCATGCACCACTCAATGCCTCAATACTATATAATAACAGAACAACATCCAACAAATAATGCCATGCTGTTATCACAAATTCTAGAAATCATAGACACAACCTGCCTACCTACAGATGCCACTAGGATGGAAACATGCTTTGTCTTCCAACAGAAACAGGCATCCATTAATGAGATAAATGAATGATGGTCAACCCTCAAAGCTAAACACGTCACTGAAGATCCATGGCCATCCATCTCCTTCAAATCTCCATCCCAAAACACTATAACAGAAAAATCAAGAAACTCCTCCTTGAAATTATACAAGTAGCCAACTTCAACATCAAAAAAGATTTTCACTACCAGCTATTTGCTTCCCGAAATTCCAACTAAGTTAGCATTGTTGATCATATCCATTTTTCTTACCAAAAATCATAACCTTGAGATACCAATCCCAAAAACCAAATACTTCACAATAGCAAGACAATGCTGTTCTGAAATCTCAATAGCTCCATTCATAAGAAAAGTAAAAAACTGGCTATTACACCCAACACAGGCGCCCACCTCACCAGTAACAAAGTACCAGCAGAGTGCCAACATCTACAAAAAACATTACTCAGCATCATCAATAGAGAGAACGCCTTCAGAAGAACTTCACCAATCATTCTCCAAAACATCCTTGCAATCCATGAGAGAGACCTGGAATTCCTACATCCCCACACTCACAAATACATGTGGGGAGGCACAGCACAGACCCATTTCAAAAAAACCAACAACATATGTGGTCCACTAACTACTGAAATTCACAACAAAGGATACCACATAGCACACAGTCTTATTTACAACTCTGTCGCAATCACAATATCAAAGAGAAGAATGAGTCACTCTTTCAATACTTACAAACTTCTTATCCCAAAATCACATACAGTCTAACACAAATCACAGAAGAAACAACAAACATACAAAGACATTTCAAACAGATAAAAGTGATAAACATGCTCCCCAAAAACAAAATTACATTAGACAAAGAAGAACAATTCCTGGCAGAGTCAACAATACAACTTTCTCTCCACATTCAAAAATTACTTGAAGATATAACATATGAGAAAATCTCTCAAACTGAGAAAATCCATACTCCATCATGGGTCCATGCTGAAGATCACTACTAAACAATAAGAATCAAATTCAAATCACTCCAATTCAATACTCAGCCACAAAAGTGTCAGACATTGAATTAATTAAAATGAACATGTTTGCTGAGTCGTACACAAAAAGCAATCTGGAGATGTTATTGTCACTAAATCAACAAGTTGCTTTCAACATCAAATGTGCATCAGCATGCTTCCTCATCCCACAAAAAGTCAAACAATAGTAGTAACGACATCTCCACTGCAAGTATTAGGAGAAATCAACCACAAACATTAAATTACCCAGTAATCTTCAGCACTGCTCAGATTACACAAACAACAGGCAATTGGATACAACTAGAAAAGCAGATCACAACTTCAAAAGACTTTTGTACACCTCCCAAAATAGTTGGCATCCCAATCATCACTCCCTACACAAAGGACAAAAGTACAAAACCTATCAAACACAACATACCCTCATACAAACTCTACTTCAACTCAGGACAAGAAATGATCAATTTCAAAAAATCAAAACTTTTCAAAGATGCTGCAAACAAACTACATGACAATGATCAAGAAAACCATCTTTTGGTCAATACTGAACACCCCCCAGGAGGACATCTACAAAAAGGGTCGTCCAATTTGACAAAAAATCATTAATCTTAAAGAAAAACTATACAAAAAGAAAATAAAAAACCTCTCTATTTTTGCTGGCAGTCAAGACATCATTTGGGCAAACCTCATCAAAGAGGACATCAAATACTATGATGTATCCCAAAGAGTTGAAATCGTAACAATGATATTTGCTGACATAAATGACCCAGATCAAATGTTCAAAGAATTGATACTACAAAATATAAACTTTTTATACAAAAACACAAATTATCATCCATCCCAATCATCAATGTTCCAGTTCTTTTTTGCAGGCGCAAACCAGATACTGCATCAGCCCACACAGATGCCAAGATGACTCTCATGATTGCACTAAAATGCCAAAAACTTTATCAAAACTTCTATGATATATTCCAGCAAAGAATAAATAACCTCCGCCAATCCATCACCATTCCCACACCAATGACAAGCCTAAAATACATACAATATCATAAAAGAAAAACTACCAAAATCAAAACACTCACTTACCTCAGTCAAACAAAGATATATCAGAAACAACTTGGGAAGACACATGCATTCTGAAACTGTTGGATGACACCTACAATCTCATCAGCCAACCTTCAAAGTAAACGCTCCCCTCCACATCAGGGTATCTTAGGGGGGTGTACAATTGGGACCATTATGTCAAAGAATTCCCACACACTTTATCTTGCAGCTGCTAGTGCAGTATCTACTACCAGGCTTTAACATAGAGTTGATTATTCCTTTAATTATTGTTTCTTGTTAGGTGTGGGTAGGGATGTACTGATCCTAGTTCTTTGATTTGAAATAAGATAGGTTGTTAATAACTAATATTAACTTCAACTAATCTGATACTATTAAGTACAACATTGTCACAGTCTCTTTCTGTGATTCCACTGTGGTCTCTGGCCAACTCCAATCTTCAAATCAATCCTCACTTGTGTGCCCCCATTGTTGATCAAGTAGTTCCAAGTCTCAGCTCAATGAAGTACCTTATGTGTTCCCTAACCTAACACAGTGCAACCCTCAGGGCAGGATGTAGTTGACTTAGACTCAATTTGTAATGTGTAACTTTATATTTCACAATGTGGTAATGTCACTAGCTGCTTAATGAATATTACTTCAGCCATTACCAAAAACTTTCGGCTTTAATTAATATAGATAAAGAACATAACTAATCACTTGCAGCTTCCTACCTTACATCTAGATAGCAATACATGCTCAGTCTATTGAACATACCTACAATACTAAAGATCTTGTTACTCCTATGTAGTTGAGATAGTGTAATATAAATATAACCTATGGTAGGCTAACTAGCCCTATCTCTGAAATTAATTATTTAACACATGTGAGTGAGTGAATATTCAGCTAAACAGAAAATCTCCTATTCATACCCCTAATGTAAATGCAGGTTCATGGCTTGATTGAGGGTAGATTAAATGAATGTTTCTTCTGTATATTTTGCTGTTCTTGGCTGTCACATTCGCTATGTAATATCCTCTACCAGGCATTATCACTGTTTATCTACTGTTACTTTATAATGTTAGCTGTGTTATTGCTGGTAAGGATTTACTTGTTGTTACTGCTTGACTAGTTTCTTCTGTTAACTTATATAACCTAGAATTAACTGCTCACTTTTTAGGTGAGGAAGCCATGCAGTAATCTCTCTGACGATCTTCTGATGGGCATCTGCCTGAAGTGGATCTCCACATCCAGTGTCACCCCTCCATCCAATGCTTGAGCACCACTTCTCAGCTCAATCGACATAACTTATGTGTATCCTACACTAGCTCAGTGCTTACTCAAGGCATGACACAATTCGACTTATACTCTATTGTGTGAAAGTGTTGTATCTATTTGCAACCTGAATTGTTACTAGTTGTTTGTTAAGTATTACATGTAGCCATTACTGAAATGTATTGGCTTATTTAAATAAATTCTGTTTGAACAACTTCCTAGCCTACATTTATAATTTACTACATGTACAGTCACTTTATCAGTCAATTATAGGTCATTAATTTGGATCTGAAATAATATTAAGATAATTCCTAGAGTTCAGTAATCCAACCATTTGCTGACAATTAATTATCTAGTACATGTAAAAGTGAAATGCTAGTCGGCTAATTGAGAGAAAACACCTACACCTAACATATGTGCACTTTCGTGATCTGGCACAGAGACCCTAGAATCGTTCCCTGTTATGTATCCAGACTACTACTAAACACCACTCAATTAGCTCAACATCATATTAAATAATCAAACTGTTAATAAGATGCAAAATAAGAATTCTAAGTAAAATGTGTTATCAACTTCTTACAGTGTTTTAATCTCTTTATAGTATTTCCAAAAGAAGTACCTGTCAATTCAAATTTGAACTTTCTGCCAAGATGGCAGCTGAAAATAATGAAAGCATCATTTAGTCAAAAGTATTTTTATCAACAAACACAAATATCTCTTTTTTGACACATGTTGTTTCTTAGTTGCATTTTACAAATAAATCTGAAATAATACTAATTGATTTAATTACAATATTTTTAATCAACTTCTTTTTGATCTTAATCTCTTCTTGCGAAGTTTGCAGCTTATTTCTGATTTTATTTGGATGATGCTACACACCCCCCTCAGCTTGCATTATTTTCAGCACAGCTCGTTCTCCGTGCACCAGAGTGTCCACCTTTCAAATTATCATTTCCTCTTGCTGGTCGACCCATGTTGTTTTCTCAAATTCAGTTTGCTTTGTCATTTTGAGAACTGCCTCTCTTTCTGTTGTTATGACGTTTGCGTATTTCAGGAAATGTGCTTCTCAGATATCTTCTGCTAATGGTGTTATTTCTCTTAATTCGTTCATTTTCTGTGAAAAGATGTCGTAGTATTTGTGATATAATTGTATGCCTTTAATGCTGATCATTAGTGTCATTTGTGCATCAGCTCTGCTTGTGTGTGCTAGATCTTCTCTGATTTGGTTGTCCGGATAGAAAAACATAAAGACTTTCCATAGACTTCGAGTATTTGCCACATCCTTGTAAAAGAAACTGATGTTTTCCCTTACTTCTTTTTCTTTTATACTATTAGGATTGTTTTTATTGATCCGCATCATTGTGACAATTTCTACCCTCTTTGTGACATCATAGTAGGGGTATTTCCTTTCCCAAATTTCTGTCCACACCATATCATTTACTCCAGAGAATAGAATTATTCTATTCCTCTATTTCCTTTCTGAGATCTTGCAATTGTATGTTGATGGGTCTTCCTTGTGTGTAAAGTTGGTCTGGCATTATTGTGCCTTCAATATAGACCCTTTCTCTATTGTCATTTCTTAGCATTATTTTTTTCGACTTTTTATAGTCATCTCACTCTATCATGGCTTTTGCTTTTCTTTCTGTTTTCACATATGACTTATACTGGTGCAGGAATGTCTTCACCACCTTAACCTCTTTTGGTAGTCTCCATGGTGGGAGGACCATTGGTATGGCACCAGTTTCTGGGGGTGTGCAGATTAGGATTTTTGTCTCTATTTGTCTTTCTATATGTGGATACGAGCCTTCCTTAGTTGTTGCTGTAGCTAGGCCTATTGTGGCGGGGTAATTCATCTTAGCTTCAAAAATTGTATCCCAGAATGCTTGTGTTAATCCCCTCCGGCTTAATTTTAATCGTATTTCTTCTTTGATGTCTATTCTTGATGTAATACATTCAACATCTACAGCCAATTGATTATATGGTTTTAGTAGCTCCTCCAATTCTGTTTGTGTGAACTCTTTGGTAAACATAAGTTTCATCATTGCCACTGTTTGCTGTTCTCTGATGTTCTGGAAATTTCTTTCTTTGATATCTCTAGTTTCTCTTGTAACTTTGATTTCAACCAGGAACGGCTCATCTTCAGTGTCTATCCATTCTATTGTTTTGGCTGGCCTGATCTCTCCCCATTTCTGGATATTTATTCTGTGGATTGTTTGTTGTGTTTTGGGAGATAATAGTAGTCTGGATGATGTGAGTAGTTGTTCCTCCTCTAGCATTTCTGCTTGGGATTTTGTAACCATTTCACAGACTTCTACTGGTTCCATTATGCCCCCTCATTTCATCATTTCTGTGCTTTGAATGATTTTAGTGAATGTGCACCGCGGACTATCTCATTCATAGTGTTCCATTTCATGAGCAAGGGCTTTCTACACGTTTTTCTGTGTTAGCATTTTTCTAATTTCAGCTGTGCTTGCTAGCTTCTGCTTGATAATTTTCCTTGTCATTAGCCATGGTTGGTTTTGGAGTTGCTTTATCCGTGTTTCAGATGTTGCTCCCCACATGTACTTTTTCATGGGCTTGTTTAATATTGTAATTTTGCTGGGGCATATTCCTGTCTTGTTTGCAATGCTTATTACTGATATTTTTCCCATCGGATTTTCGTTCATTATCATTCAGCTCAGTATCTTTTCCATCATCTTCACTGGCTTCTCTGATCTATTTGTTGACTCTAATTTCCCAGTGTGACCTTTTAGTAGCCAGTTCTTCATATGCATGTGTATCAGAGCTATTGCTATTTCATACTTCTTTGCTTTCACTAGCTTGTGGCGGGTGTGTCGCGAGATCAGGAGTTTTATTTCTACCTCTTTGGTTGTGAATATCACTAGTATCCACGCCATTATTCTATAGCGCATTTTGATTGCATTCTTTTCTTCAAATAGTAACTGTTTGAAGTCTTTTTTCATGTTGAGTTTGTAGTATCTGTTCACTTCTGTCAATGCAATTTCTACAGAATTGTGAAACTTACATGATGGCGCATCGATCTTTATCTCTGGCCAAGTTTCCTCTACTTTTTGTTGCAATTTCATATTCTTCCAGATCATTTGTATTTGTTGTAAATGCTCTTGCCATTGTGTCAGACTACACTTTATGAATAATGTGTTGGTCTTTTCTATTCTGTCTGTGTCTGATGTTAATTCTATCATTTTTGTTTGCCTGTAGAGGTTGATTGCGATGCATGGGTCCACCATTATTCTGTAGATCTGTGCCCAGTAGTCTATTTGTAGATCAAATCATATTAACTCTGGGATTGTTGTAGTTTTTGGTGTTCTTTCCCATGGGAAGTTATTTTCAGCTAACATGCATGCCTCTTTAGGTGCTTGGGGATGTCTTCATTCATTGATATTGTGATAATTACCACTCTGATGTTTTGCACTCTCGCCATTCTTGACGTTTCATCTATCTTCTTTTCTAAGTTCTTTGTATATTCTTTTTGTTTTAATATGTGTATGATCGTGAGGTTTTCTTTGTTGATGTTTATCTCTGGTATTTTGGCGATTTTATCACTTGCATTGTCTCCAATGTAAATTCATCATCAAATATGATGTGAACTGTACTGCGCATTAGGGGGGTCAAAATTTTATTTTGCTTAACTGTGCATGGCAGGGGATTCAGAACACTACTAATATTTATTTCTCCAAGTATTTTTTATTTCCAAAGTTTCTAGATGGTAGCACATGGATTTCACTTATTTGTTGCTGCAAGGCTAGAAGTGCATTATAGCAGTTTAAGAAAACAGTAGGCTTTTTTAATTTTTTTGATAAAAAATTGAATACATTACAGCAATATTACTGTACAACTACTAAATGAAAGAGTTAAGATGACATTTATTTACATTTTATTTATTTCCACTGACTTTTTTGGTCAAATGAAGGCATGATTTCACGTGATTTGTTCATATTAAGGATGAAACAATGTCTTTTTTCATATCCAATGCACTTCTCAGAGGCTTGTGTAACAGTGCTCACTGCTCTTTCAATTCCTTGACTGTGGCATGGATAAGGAGGTATCGCTAGAGATTTTTCTGCTGCTTTAAGGATTTCTATGTCCGTGAAACATCTTAAAATAGGGGGAGCAAAAATATCTTCCATTCGCCAGTCAATCATTTTATAATACTCTTCTGCTTCCAGGTTGAGGCTTTTGGGCAAACTGAAATTTCTAGATGAAGGGTCTGATTGGTGTCTGTGTTTATTTCTTGCTTGAGTTATGTACTGTGCAGCTGAAGTTTTAACATGTTTTCTGGTATCTGTAATCATTGAAAGAAGTATGTTTTCCGGAGAAGCAAAAAAACTGTTATTGAGCAAGACTTTTTGCATTATTTGTTTGTATGGAGACTTTGAGTGTCTTATTAAATTTGATAAAAACCAAAAATTGACTGCTCCTTCCGTTGCATTTGGGTGTTGTTTGATATAAAACCAACCTGGAGCGTAACAG